>CM038624.1:3809550-3814550 GCA_021554675.1 Leuciscus idus
TTATCAACTCTTTATGTCATGTTGATCAAAATATAGGCCTATTATACTATTTCTCTGTTGAATTGTCATACTCCTCAAAACATCTAGGCATTAGTTCCTTGCATAAGTCATTAAATGCAAAATGGCTGACTAGTTGTCATAAACTGTTAAGCATGTTTTCAATACATTTCTATTACACTTTATTTTGTAAATGTGTCCTGAATTGATGAATTGCGGAGGTGTATTTAGAATTTCACTAATGAAGGAAAAAATGAATTGATATAATGAATAATGATGAAATGTACAAAAGCAACTGTGATAAAAAAATTAAGGATTCAGGAATTTTATACAAAATTTAACAGTGAGTCCTGCTGCTTTTGAATTTGACAAAATAAAATTCACCATGGATGTCCTTTTTACATTTGTTTGTTTAATTTAATTTAAATTTTTTATCAGTGAGCAGAAGCACTTTGACAGGAGGATAGAAAAACAGTTAAAGCAGAGTGGCAAGCCATAGGGGAGTCATCATAATTCATAAATGGTGTTGATAAATAATGTTTTTGTGAACAAAAATATTGTCTCTTTCTTATAAATGGCCCTTGGAATTTTAGAAAAGGGATAAATTGTGTTTGTCTTCATAAAATGCTATGAAGGACACTGTTTTGTAGCTGTATGATGACTAAGTGAATAGTACAGCAGATATTTAATCCAGGATCCATATGATTACACGGTGCTGTATGTCTAATGGGCTAAATATGTTTAATATCTAATTGTAACTTTATATAAATTCACAACAACATATTTCACTCAGTCTCCTGTATAAAAACATACAGTGAATATTCTATTATTATTAATTAGTATTATTATTATTACTATTTATTCAATATTAATGTATTCAATATTCAATTAACTATTCTATAGTAGGTCATATATCATTACTTGTCATCTGATCCAACTATGTGTGTTATTTTTTAATTCATGAAAACAAATAGTCTTCTGTATAGGCTGAGTGAAGCCCAACCTAATATCTAGAGATATTTTAATCCATAGTGCAGTGCAGATTTATACTAAAACGTTTAATATTTAAATTAACAAAAACCACAAATTCGGGCAAAATCTATGAACTGGACGGTTATTATTGTGTAAGTTTTGAGCGTCGATTTAATGGTGTTATTTCGCAGCATATCCCCCTACTGGACGCATCAGGAACAGCAGGGGCGTAAAACTGCTAGGGGCGTAGATCTACCGGCTCCAGGTCTGCAGCCTCCCCATATAGAACTCACGAGACGTCTGAATTGGTGTATTAAAAAATCTGTAACACTTTACAATAATGTTCTATTTATTAAACTATTTAACTAGGCTACATTAGTTAACATTTACTATTAGTAAACTGCACTTCTACAACATTGTTAATTTCAACATTTAGGCTATAGCCTACATTATTGAAATCAAAAGTTGTACAGTATTTGTTAACATAGTTAATGCACTGTGAAGTAACATTACCAAACAATGAACAGCTGTATTTTTATAAACTAAGATAAACAAAGATTAATAAATACAGTAACAAAAGTATTGCTCATGGTAAGTTCATGTTAGTTATTAGATACATTAACTAATGTTAACAATTCAAACCATATCCTAAAGTTACAAACAAATAATTTACTCTAATTTAAATAATACTCTGATGTTTAAATCATTTAAAATGAGAATGTAAGTGTGCTTACCCCATTTTTGTTTGTAAGAAAAAATTTGATTAGATTTCGTATCACAATATATATCGCAGAAAAATAAAATATCGCAATGTCATTTTTTCCCAATATCGTGCAGCTCTAGTGTGTGTGTGTGTGTGTGTGTGTGTGTGTGTTGTGTCTGTGTGAGAATGTGTGTGCGTGTAAGAGTGAGTGTGTGTGTGTGTGTGTGTGTGTGTGTGTGTGTGTGTGTGTGTGTGTGTGTGTGTGTGTGTGTGTGTGTGTGTGTTAGAGAGAGAGAGAGAGTGTGTGTGTGTGTGTGTGTGTGTGTGTGTGTGTGTGTGTGAGAGAGAGAGAGAGAGAGAGAGAGAGAGAGAGAGAGAGACAGAGAGAGAGAGAGAGAGAGAGAGAGAGAGAGAGAGAGAGAGAGACAGAGAGAGAGAGAGAGACAGAGAGTGCCTGTGCTCAGGCCCCACCAATGAGTTGGTTGTTAAAGGTACAATATGCAAGAATTTTTTGCCGCTAGAGGGCGCTACATTCCAAACAACAACAACGGCGTAGCTTGATGACGATGTGAAGGAGCGGAATGATGGGAACTGTTGTTTTCAACTCCACCGTGGATGTAAATCAGTCAGACGGGAATCGAAAAATCATGTTCATGGATGAGGTTAAGTTCTATTTTTATAAATGTTGCGTTTAATGACATGCTTTTTGTGGCGAGGGGGGCGTGGTTCAGCACGGTCTGTGATGGGAGAGAGAAGAGACGAGCGGGACGCAAGTAGGTCAAGTGCAAATGACGAACACCTGTGTCTTTTTGCAGTGATCGGCGTGGAGAGACCGCTTATAAGCCGCGCTGGAACGAGAGAGACTGGAGAAAAAATTGGACGCAGAGAAAGAGAACCGGTGGATCCGAGCTCTCATTTTTTAACTGTTTTGTGCCGTCGCGGTTGCCACAGTGAATGCGCGTTGTGCGCGACTTTTGTTTGTTTTGCTTTATTTTAATAAAGTACGAGTCCCAGTCACGCCGACCTGTCTTCTTCCTTCCTGGCTCTTAAACCTCATCACACTTTTATTTCATTAAAATGAATTAACAGCAAGAAAAGTAAGGTTTAATACTACATTGGTTATCATAGATGTTACTGTATTTGTTGAATTCATTGTTGTGATAACGCTGCGCAGTTTTACGTGTTCTAAACAATTGTTGTAAAAGTACATTCGAACATGCCCACATCATTTGCCAAAATACTGATTAATCTTTATGTATAGCCTAACACATGCTATGTTTATTTACATGGCCATAAACACCAGACGTGATAAACAATGTCAATAAACTAAACACAAATCTAAAGCAATAATACTTTCCTTACATAAACATAACTATTACCGAATGCTACATTTGAATATAAAATTAAGCATGCTTTGTCGACAGAACCAGCTGCAATCGGTAAAGAATAATTGGGTACCATAACGACTGCAAGAAACAAGCTAACGTTTGTTGCTTGATAGACGCTACAACTTCCGCATTTGTCCAGGACTCCACGCAGTACGAGCGGAAACCGAGGGTAACGCGGATATGACGCAATTGACTGGCGACTCCCAGCTCTCCCCTGCTCTAACGCCCCGTTTCCTTGGTTAAAATCACAATTTTCTCACGATTTAAAAATAGTTGGAAAAATTTGGGATATTGTAAGTAATCAACTTAACAAAATATATAACACTGGCCTTGAGATTTTGGGATATTTTAATGCAAAATTCTTACATATTGTACCTGTAATTCTTAATGTTAACAAATGAAACCTTATTGTAAAGTGTTGCCAAAAACTATTTATGACATTATTTTTCAAAACATAAAATAAGCCCTTTTTTTTAACCTAAAACCACGTAAACACATTGCATTAAACTAAATACACAAAATAATGTTCTTTTTTAGAACCATCATATTTTGTCATTTTGCCTCCACGTCCCCCCGATTGCGCGCAAGCTTCTCCTCCTGTCCATACGGTAATCTCTCTACTGTGCGACAGAGAGTCGCGTGGTTATGACGCAATCGTTAGCCTATTTTTACAAAAACTGCTTCTACGGGGCCATAACGTAAGATACAAGGTAATGGAGCCTTTTATACATTTTCGTGTTTCTTTATAAATAAATAATGGACAAATGGAGTCTTTAAACGCCTCAGATGTAAAGTTATTCACTGTCAAAGTGACGCCAAAATGAATGGGAGTCAATGGAATGCTAACAGCAGGTGATGGTCTGCTAATCAATGGCGGCGCCGGGGAAGCTTCAGTTTTTTCTGAAAGATTACCCCCTTGGGTTTGAGGGGAGTTGCAACGCCCTCGCGCCATAGCACATGACAGGAAGAGAAGAGAAGTCATTTCGAGGGGGTAGGGAAGGATAACATATTTGATTAAAGAATATAAGGGCACATGAATTTTTTTTTAATTAATGAAGTGCACAGATAAATCATTTGTAATAAACACTACAATATTACATATAAAAATACGAATTATAAAATTTGATTTCATGGCGACTTTAAAGGTTTCAAATCAAACAATCACGTAAAATGTCCTCCAGAGATTCATATTAATATGAGAAAGTCACACATGAACACTCACCTTGATCAAACTTTTACAAGATACAGGTTCTCAAATCCTCCAGCTTTAAAATCATAAAACTACACGTAAATTCCTTTATAATGGTTGATAAACACTTTGATGCTGTTTTTTCCGTGTCGTATTTCGCATTTTTCCTGCTTAAAATGGCAGTGTGACGAGAGAGAGAGACGGCCGTTTCTCAATATGCATTCTTGTCTGTACTTTGTTCTTGTGGACTTGTGAAACGTCATCTTGTCGCTGGCCAAGTACTGTTCCAATTCAAAGTTCACAGCCAAGCCCAGTTCAAATCCCCGGATGTGTTCTTGATCCGCCCCTTTTATCGAGGATGCATTGAGAGGTGAGGTGCGGAGTGGACTTGAGACAGCCAGGTATCCCTGAATGCATCTCACACCAACCAGCAAGCGTCAATAGAGGAGGAGAAACCCCGCGTAATTTAAAAATACTGCTGCTATTGTGTCACGAAATGTAGTTTTAAGAGTTTTTCAGGCGAGAATGTAGTTGATTAAAACTCAAATATGTGGTTTATTTATAAAGATAGCACCTATTTTAAAATTGTATCTGACGTTTTCGGAGTTGTGAGATCCAGGTGATCACCGGGCGCACAGTGCTCATGTACCCCGCCTGGAACAGCCCTTTCTCGGCTAGTCCTTCAGACGTTTGCCGCTGCCTCTGATGTCTCTAGTCTAGTCTATAGTCTCTATATATTGTCTAGTCTCGA
>CM038624.1:3819550-3870393 GCA_021554675.1 Leuciscus idus
TAACGTGCTAGCAAAGTGCTCCAGTTTAACGGTAGGTTAGCAGATTCATTCAGCGCGTGCAGTTGTTCCAGGAAGAGCGCGTCCACAACAGTCACACATTCTAAGCGCATATGAGGCGGCGTTGGTGACACGTTGTATTAGTAGTTATATTTGATTATTAAATAATTAATTTAATTATCAATCACATCGAAACATTTTACAATCCTACTAGCCCTTTATTTATATTTAAAACCATTCTAATTGATTTGGTGAGGAACATAGCGTTTTGAGCAGCATTTGCAGACCCTGTCATGCTGTCATAGCCACTGCAGTAGACGCATATCGCAGTATTAAGGCTAACGATTAATCGATTAATTGATCGTTAATTTAAACGACGATCGATCATGGGAATTTGTGAAAATTGACATCCCTAGTTACTAGTCTTATTGCGAACATTCATGCATAATATAGGCTATTTCTTTTTTCAACCTTTTAATCTAGTAACAAACAAGACTTTTTAAAAAAGGGTCTATTTCCAGTTTGTGCAAACACTTACTTGTACATAATGCAATGTATGATTTTTTTTATTTTTTATTATTATATTATTATTATTCTTTTATAGGAAAGTATTGGGCCAAACAAACTAGTTGTGGACTTAAAAGATCCAAACAGACCACGATTCACCATGCAGGAGTTAAAGGAGGTTCTGCAGGAGAGAAACAAACTCAAAGCCCAGCTTATGGTGGCCCAAGAGGAACTACAGCTCTACAAGAGGTAAAGAGTTGATTGACAGGTTGGCTGATAAAAAAGATATGAAAATGGAAGTCAGTAAGGTCCAATGTTCTTCCAAATACAAATTATTTTTCAGAAGACATGCATATAGATTTGGATTTACATGAGGTCAAATTTGAGGTAAATGTAGCATCTGATGTGCTTGCAGTGGAGTCCTCGGGTCAGAGCAAAGCATGGTGGAAATAAACCTGGACACGCTTCCGCAGTCAGAACCAGAACCCAAACCCTCCAGTATTATAGAGGACAACAAAGAGAAGAGCACTATTCAGAAACTGTGAGTGTTTGCCAATTTATGCACAATGCCATGTTTTGAGCTCTGTGCATTTCCAGGTCTATTTTGATCATCAAATAATTAAACTTATCAAGTTTATTCAACCAAAAGTAGGTATTAAAAATAGGGTTACACTTTATTTTGATAGACCACTTTCGACATTCTACTCACTACAAGTAACTACATGTCAACTCACTCTCATTAATTTGCAACTACATGTCAACCAACTCTCATTACAGTATTAGTAGACTGTTAGGTTAAGGTTTGGGTTAGTAGAATATGTTGTAGTTGCAAAGTTACTTAAGCCGGGTGCACACTGTGCGATTTATTATAGTCCTTTACGATTGTTGCTTGTCCGACTGTACGAACATGATCCTCGCTGTAAGCAATGTCACACTGTAAGATCTCAGTTGTCATTAATGTCAGACTGTACGGCTGTCATAAAAATGGACGCACGCAAGAAAAGTTGTCCGGAGTTTTACATCATCAATCATTGACGCGTTCGGTGATGTGAGCTGCGTTACACGCGCGATTGAACTGATGGATACAAAGAAATCTCTAACGTTAATTTTGGTCATGGCTTGTCTTGAAAAACGAAGACACTTTGACGTGGTCGTAGGAGAAGTCACACTGCAGGACCATGGGCCGGTTTCACAAAGCTATTTTAGACCGGTCTATAGTGTTAGACAAGCTTAAAATTTGCTCATAGACCAGTGTAAGGCAAGTTAGACTGTTTCACAAAAATAAAGACTGACTTAATTTAGACCAAAAAAATTAGACACCTTACCCTCAGGCTAACTTAGGTCTAAGACTCTGTTACCTTGGCAACCAGCAGTAACAATCAGTAACGTGACAAACCGGCAAAAGAAAAGGGAAAATGGCTCATAATTTAAACATTTCTTCTTGTTACTACATTCTCCACAAAATTTCCCAAGTAAAATGTCCTTGTAACTGTTATACTCCAACAAACACATATGTTCCGCTGGGGTAAACTGCACTGAGCGGTTGAATGCGCTTACTCGACCCGCCATGTTTTTTGTTTTGAAAAGTGTTTTATTTTACCCAGAATGCATTGCAGTGTAGTCCTACTTAAGATAGTCAGAGTCTTAAGTGCTTTGTGCAACGGTCTGATTTAGATGTCTATCTGAAGTCTGACTATCTACTACAGTGGTTCTCAACTCCAGTCCTCGGGACCCACTGCTCTGCATATTTTGTATGTCTCTCTTATCTGACACACTCATATCAGTTCATGAAGTCTCTCAGGTGTGTTAAATAAGGGAGACATACAAAATGTGCAGAGCAGTGGGTCCCGAGGACTGGAATTGAGAACCACTGATCTACTATATCTAAGCCATAGTCAAAGTCTATCTTTGTGAAACCGGCCCCATGAGTCAAATCTTCTGAAACTGCCAGAAAAATTAGGTAAAATGAGATCGGAACGGTCATTAATCGGCTGTCGGTGAACATGTCAAACTAGCGATCAAAGACTTCAGATTTTAGCCTAGGATCACAGGATTCTTTTAGGATTTGCCAAATCGTAGCCAAAATCGCACAGTGTGAACCGGCTTTATAGTCAGTCTTTTGGGGAGCATCAAAATTAAGTGTTAGCAGATATTAAACAGACAGTCTACTAATACTCCAATGAGAATCAGTTGACATGTCGTTGCAAATTTACTTATAGTTAGCAGAATGTTTAAACTATCAAAATAAAGTGTTACCAAAAATAGTTGATATGATAGACGGTTTTACTCTTATGCTGCGTTCACACCGGACGCGAATAGAGCGTCAAATTCGCGCCTGCCGCGTCTAGTTTGACGCTTGACCACTTTGTGTTAATTCGCGTGTCTAACGCGCGTAAAAACAAAAGTTTGAAGCGAAATTTACGCGCGTCAGAGGTGAAAGTTTTGGCGGCCATCTTTTTTAGATGTTTATCGAGCATTAGCGTTAGCATTAATCGAGAGAGTCACCGCTCGTATATGCTCTGGAGAGCAAAAACAGCTGCGTAGGGGACATCGTCGCTGTACTCGGATCCACCAGACCCTCCGGAGGGTTTCAGGAGTTTCACAATTTGCTCCAGGAGCTAGGTTTGGTGGACATAACGGTGAGGACGCTGACGAGGACAGCGTAGGCCGTATAAGGCCTCGGCCTCGAGTGGTCGCTGCCTGTCGAGCCCGCGCTCTACAGCCCGGCGCGAGGTTCACCCTCGCCCGCACCCACCTAATCTGTCATTTATTTTTGTTTTGATAATAAATGGAGCCAGCCTCCAAAAGTGAAACCTGTCCTGTGATTTTTGTTTTTATACACTAAATTGTGTTTGTTGTCTTTACATTAGAATAATAATGTTTCATATAATCTAGAATAGATATGGAATAAATAGCATTCAATACAAAATGAGTATCTCTCATATATTGAAATCGAGTTGTTATGTGAAAGATTTGCTTTGTTGTGCATTTGAGTCATATTACAAAATAATTTATTGAGGCCAAACATAAAATAACATTATAAACTGTCACTTCACCACGTGACAGCAGCAAGCAGGCTCCTGATTGGTTAACGCGGCGCGAATTCACGCAGAAGTTCAGATTTTTCAACTCGGGCGGCAGACGCGAATTCGCATCAAACCCGTGAATGCACAAATAGCACTAATAAAATCATTCGCGCGTAACGCGCTTAACGCGCCAGACGCTCAATTCGCGCTATTCGCGCGAACTTGACGCGCGAATGAGGCGTATTCGCGTCTACCGCGCCGCGCTCTACGCCTCATTCGCGCCGCAGGAATTTTTTACGCCCGTAACGCGTCTTTGCATTGACTTAACATTGAAATCACTCGCGCCTGACGCGCTATTCGCGTCCGGTGTGAACGCACCATTAGTCTTCAGTGTCACATGATCCTTCAGAAATCATTCTAATATGCTGATTTTTTTTCTTACAAATTTTAAAAATCTTAATTCTAAACTGTAATGGGAGATTTTTGATTTACATTACTTACTTTGATTTTCATTAACATACACTAGATTGACTACTATGTGTGTTGCTGACTATGTGATATAATGATTGATGTGGAACTTCTGTGAGGCAGGAGAAAGAGGGGGAGAGCTTTGAAGGCTGAAGCCCTGACCCCTAAGGTCAAAGGGCTGTCCAATTTAGGACTTGCAGGCTGTAAGTTAAGCTAAACTAAAGTTCAGTATAATAGGATCACTGGTGGTGTCTTATCCATCTCTGGAGTTTAAAGAACCTTGGAAGATAACAATAACAGAGTATAAAGACTGGCCTGCCCCTCCCTCCTGGTCGCACTTGTTCCACAGACTGTACTTGTGACTTCTGTGTGGCAACTGGGCCTTCTTGCAAGAATAAATTACTTTTTAATGATCATTTGATTCCAGACTGTCTCTTACGCCAAAGATGATTGTTTAGTGAATTAAACTGCCACAACAGTTGGTGTCAGAAGTGGGATCGATATTTCTTGAAAGGCCTTCTGGACCTGATCAGCGGACGGTGGGGGGAACGCCCTGAATGCAACAGGCTTCAG
Organism: Leuciscus idus; assembly: GCA_021554675.1. NCBI lineage: Eukaryota > Metazoa > Chordata > Actinopteri > Cypriniformes > Leuciscidae > Leuciscus > Leuciscus idus. The sequence continues at coordinate 3,824,122 of CM038624.1, forward strand.
TCTCACCTCGAAAGTGTTAAGAGAAGGAGAACCAGCCGCTTCAGGCCCGGGAGGACTTCCACTGGAATTCGGAAAAGAACCCAGGTGGCAACAGAAAATCTTGGGTAAGAGACAGCAAATTTATTTTTTCATTTGGGGATTTTGAAAAGAAAATTTTGTGGGTGAACCATAGTGGCTGTATTTGAGAACTGAAACTAGAGCTGTGGTACGAGGAAAAGAAGGCTTTTAACAAGGGCACGGAAATTGAGACCTAGGGTAGGTCAAGAGATTGTCCAGACCGAAGCCGAGTACTCGTTATTGTGAGATTAATAGGAGCTGAAATAATTGATCACTGGAACACTTCCAGGGAGTCAATTGAGAGTAAGCAGAGAAATTAATTCCAACCTTTCCTGATTTCGGGTGAAAGTTAGAGTAAGCGCGCTGAAGTAAAATCCACAGGCAATAGTGAAAGAAGGAAAATAACAGCCATTATGGGGACATCTAATAGTAAATACTGCACACCGGTAAACTGTGCAATGAAGAAACATATGGGCAAAATGCATGCAAGTCAAATTAAGTGAACAAAGGTTTTATTAAGCAGAATGGGGAACAATTATATATTTTATTGGTAAAATAATGATGTCTAGAGAATTTTCGTAACAAGAGTTGAAGGAGGAGGCAGCTATAATGGCTGTCTGTGCATTTTAGGGATTGAGATATGAGTAATATGATATTTTGGTTTTTTTGTGAAACAGCAGAGATAAGTGGGACTGAGAAAATAATGATAACATTAAGTTGAATATGCAGACTAACCATTTGATAGAGGACAGAAGAGAGCAAACGCTGTAAGCAGCTGTGCTCTGAAGCTCACTTCAAAGAAATGTGGAGAAATTATTAAGTAAATGGTAGTCAGGGTTTGGATTGTGTTTGGAAAATTTAAACAACAACTTGACTGGCTAAACAAAGAAAGAAACTGAAAATTGTTCATTTTTAGCCTTGTATTGCTTCCGATGATAAAAAAAAAAAAAAAAAAAGCAAGTAAATGTTGAGTGATTTTCTTTGCAACTTATGAAATTAAAGCGGCCAATAATAATGAAGATTATGATTTGGCTATTGCGATTGAATCCGCCACTGGTGGACTGTAAAAGAATACAGAGAACTGCTTATCAGTGGCTCTGTTTACATTCCTGATCGGGACACACTGCTTCAAGGGTGTGCAGTAAGTTGGAGCCGTTTGAAAGCTCAATGATCAAACTATAGGCAAAAAGAGTGTTTTAATTGTGGTCAGCGGGGCCATTTAGCCCGTAATTGTAAATGGACACTCAGAAAGTTAAAGGAAAGTGATAATGAGAAAGTGACATGTAAAATGTGTGTTTGAAAGTAGTCTGAGAAAGAACTAAGAATGTGAACGCAGTGTTAAAGAAAGTGAAAAGATTGCGATATGTAAGTGCGCAGCGCATACTAACGATAAAACTTCTGTATCAGCAGGAAACGCCAAAGCAGACGCGGCAGCGAAGGCCGCGGCGGCGAATGAGACAATAGAAGCAACATGTACTGTGATATCTGACAATGATAACCCTAACATTCCAACTTCTTTACAGAGCATGCAGACTTTTGCTACAGCAGCAGAGAAACACCTATGGAAGGCCGCAGGCTGCAGCATAAAGGATAATGTGTGGATGAGTGTTGGTGGCTTTGCTTGTTTACCTAAACATTTCTATGGACATTTTGCACGTTTAACGCACGGTTTTGACCATGCGTCGAAAGGGAGGATGGTGACACAAATGAAAGATTTATGGTTCACGAAGGGCTTCACAGCATTTGCTGAAAAATTCTGTAACAGATGTGTTACTTGCACCACACATAATGTAGCAAGAGGAGTTAAGACACCTGTGGTCTCTCAACCGCCACCATCAGGGCCTTTTGAATATTTAATGATGGATTTCATTGAATTAACCCCTTGTGGAAAACAAAAATATTGTTTGGTAATGGTGGATATGTGGTCTCGGTGGGTTGAGGCGTTTCCAACGTCGAAACAAGACTCGGCGGCTGTAGCGAAAGCGCTGCTCACAGAAATAGTACCCAGGTGGGGCATACCACGAAAAATCAGTTCTGACAATGGAACACATTTTGTTAATGAGGTAATAAAACAAGTGGGTCAGTTTTTGGGCATTGATATGAGAACACACACAAGTTATCATCCTGCCAGTGGGGGCGCTGTTGAGAGACAGAATCAGACGATCAAGAACAAATTGGCTAAGTGTTGTGAGGAAACTGGACTCATGTGGGTAAAAGCACTCCCTATTGTACTGATGTACATGAGAATGAGGAAAAGGATCAAACCAAATTTGAGCCCGTTTGAAATACTGTTTGGAAAACCCCCATTCATGGGGGTAGAGGGAGGTAAACAGAGATTGCCATCAACAGAAGTATGTGAGAATGACATGTTGAATTATTGCAAAGAAATGTCTTCTTTGTTGTCTAATATTTTTGTGCAGGTAAAGGCAGCTCAGAGGGGAGTAGCAGAGACATTCCTGCATAAGATCCAACCTGGTGATTTCGTGGTGATCCGTGATCTGAGGAGGAAAAGCTGGAAGGCGAAAAGATGGTTGGGGCCATTCCAAGTGCTTCTGATAACGCACACAGCCGTGAAGGTCGCAGAAAGAGCTACGTGGGTACACGCCAATCACTGCAGAAAGGTCCCGTTGGTATCGCAAGGCCAGGAGGAACAGCAACAGCAGGAAGCTCTACATCAATAAACGCCAAGCTATCAGCGATGGGATTGTTGATTCTGTTTTGCCTGCCATGCATTCTGAAATGTGTTTCCAGCTCAGTACAGAGACTGGTGAGTGCGGGGACAGGGGTGAAACTGACAAAAATGGGAGTGGTTTCTGATGAGGAAACTGGAGAAGGGAAATGTGACTATGATAGTGATAGCGGAAGCTACACTAACATGTAAATGTTTTGTTTATGTTTTTTGTTTATGTTTTTATTTTTCTTATTTCATTTTTGTTGAATTTTTATGATGTTTTTATTTTTTGGAACGATGATGATATGTAAAGAGGGTTAAAAGGGTTACGAGATGGCATACAAGGACAGGGTTTGAACGTGAGGGATTTTCTTATCTACTTTATCTGTGTTTTTATAGCATGTTTTGTTGTTTTCCTACTGAATATAATCCAACTTTTTCTTGTTTATACTGTAATGACTGAGGGTCCGACCTATAGTGTTGGGGATGCAATGACAGAGCTCGTTCGTCTAGCCCGGTTCCAGAATAAACCTTTATCTGCTTGCTGTAAAATTAAGGGTCTATCCCTGAAAAAATAGCCTGAGCTTATTTCATTTTAATCTTTTTTCCTACTAGTATTTCATTTTAATCTTTTTTCCTACTAGTTTAAGAGTATGATCAGTTATATGAAATTCAGAAATGAGAAGTATAAGTATGATGTAAGACTTAAACTTGGTACGTTTCATTATTATTAGTACTGTGTGAGTGTTTTGATGAAACAATTATCAATGAATGATAAAAAGGGAGGAGTGTAATGGGAGATTTTTGATTTACATTACTTACTTTGATTTTCATTAACATACACTAGATTGACTACTATGTGTGTTGCTGACTATGTGATATAATGATTGATGTGGAACTTCTGTGAGGCAGGAGAAAGAGGGGGAGAGCTTTGAAGGCTGAAGCCCTGACCCCTAAGGTCAAAGGGCTGTCCAATTTAGGACTTGCAGGCTGTAAGTTAAGCTAAACTAAAGTTCAGTATAATAGGATCACTGGTGGTGTCTTATCCATCTCTGGAGTTTAAAGAACCTTGGAAGATAACAATAACAGAGTATAAAGACTGGCCTGCCCCTCCCTCCTGGTCGCACTTGTTTCACAGACTGTACTGACTACCTCTGTGTGGCAATTGGGCCTCTTGCAAGACAATAAATTACTTTTTAATGATCATTTGATTCCAGACTGTCTCTTACGCCAAAGATGATTGTTTAGTGAATTAAACTGCCACAACAAAACTTTAGACCGCTATGTTAATGGCTTGAAATACATATACGTACCAGTATTGCAGGGAAGGTGTGTGTGTGTGTGTGTGTGTGTGTGTGTGTGTGTGTGTGTGTGTGTGTGTGTGTGTGTACCTGTAAAGTCTTGTAGAATTTCTTGACCTTTTTACATTTATTGAAGACTGTGAGTGGCTTTACCAGTTGTGGGAGGTTTGGAGTCTTGCCCACTGGAGTTTGCCCATTGTAAAAGCAAAACAATAATTAACAATAACAGCATCACAGCATAAGAGACATCAGGATCAAATTGTCCTTAAAATATATTTATTTCTTGCAAGAAATGTTCCCAATCCATCCACAGACCAGCTGCAGGCGGAGTGAGACTCAGAGCAGAGGTGGGCCAGCTTCTTTAAAGTGTTCTTTTTCAAAAGCTATCTCTTACAGCCCCCACTAAACAAATGAAACAGAGGAACCCCTGTGGCTCCCCTAACCCCGGGAATCTTTACACCTCTGAAGTCTCACAGCTCTCAGCTGTATAAAGAAACTCAAAATACAGTCAAATAAATGTATGGCATTTCATTTGTTAAATCATTGAAAATAAAATACAAAGAAAAGATCATTTTTTTTCCACAACAATTCCTCCTCTTTATCATTCTCTGATAAACTATTTGGTTTCATTAACATTAGGTTTTGATTATAACAGCTTAAAAAAGCACACTTGTTTCTAATTCTGCATCAAACCCATAAATGAAGTTGTTTCAAGTCTTTACATCACAGTTACCTTTCATATCACTCTACTTGAACCTTGAAAGAAATAAGAAAAATTAAATTAAAATAAAAACTTTGGAGCAAGCAAGTAAACATTTTATCTGAAGCCGGGCTAAATGGATAAGCACTGTTACCGTATTTCCCGATAAATCGGACCCTCAGTCACTCCAGTATAAACAAGAAATAGTATAGATTGTCATAGTAGGAAAACCATATCAATTTAACACCCCTGGTTAATTTGAATAAAAATGTTTACCAATAAAATTCAAAGATTAAAAGTAGAATAAAAATCCCTCATTTCAAACCCTGCATCCTTCTAACCAATGTAGTTGTTCAAAATTAACTCTAATACTTCCATTATGGACTGTCTTTCATAGCTTATTACACATCAGTTAATAGATTTTCTACATTTGCACCAAACAAATCAATACCTAGTTTGATTCAATCAAACACAATCATCAAAATCATCACCAAAAACATATTCTTCTGCTAAACTTAAACCATCAGTTGGTCCACATCTTTCTCCAGATGTGTTGATCATCTCGTTGCCCCATGGACGTTCCATCTTCACCATTTTGACACTTTGCGCATCGTTGAAATGGTATTTCCAGCGTGGGCAAGAGAGGAATGTTTCTAGCACATATCCTTGATCTCTCGCTTTATTCTTCGCGTTGGCGTGTGGGGTTGCTGATGTTGGTTGGTTGATTTTCAAATCCTTACAAGGTTTTCCCTTAGATCATGATCGCACCCCCACTGGAATGAGTCTTTTACTGTCTGCTGTCACCTGTGAATGCAGACCTTAAGTGATTTTGTTAGTGACCGCTTGTCTTGTCGTCCCTTTTGGTCTGACCTGTGGAATTTTCAACCTGAAACATATCACTGGATAATTTCTTTCTCACTGAATAGCACTCAGGGTCCTTTTCCCCTGAAAAACACTCAAACCACGTTGCTCATGTTAACAAAACAATACAGAATCAGTTCTGTTTGGTTCAAAACATCCTGACATCCTGCAAAATGAAAATTTTAAGTTAGGCATTGCACAGTGTTAGGCACTCTTTCTTCACTTTGCTCATGTTAGCCAGACAATATGTATACGTTTGGAACAGAATCAGTTCTGTTTGATGCAATCCGTTCTGACATCCTGAAAAATAAAAATGTTAAGTTATGCGCTGCACAAGGTGTGGCATCTTTCTGCAACAATAATGACCCAGGTCCGGATTACTAGTCAAGTGTGTCTTTGCTCATGCCATGTGCGCAAAAGTCTGCTTCTTCTGTAAAGAAAAACAAATGTTGAGGTTATTGTCACATAGTTTTCTTTTGTCTGCTGTGCTGCCGCATCTGTCCTGGCGTTTCCTGTTGAAACAATTCTTGTTATTAGCACCCTTAAAAATACAAACAATGCACACAGCAATTTTGTTCGGGTCAAGAATGGCTTCTTGCAGGGCTTTTACCCAATTAAACCCAGTGTCCTTCCAACATTTATCTTCCCACCTGTGCGAATGCTTTCAGCAAATGTGAACCCCTTAGTAAACCATATTTGGCAACTGTTATCATCCACCTCTTGATGCACGAGATCTCATCTTGTGCATCAATTTAACATAATAAGATTCTCTTACATTTATCGGACGCTTTTATCCAAAGCGACTTACATTTCAAGATACACATTTACATTCTTATCAGTTCTTGCTTTCCCTCGGAAATCAAACCCATGACCTTGGCGTTACAGGTGTCAAACTCTAATGTTTGAGCTACAGGAAAACTGCAATATTTGTTAATATTTATTTGGTAACATTTGTTTGGATAAAGTTTGCTAACCCAAACATTGTCCTTCAGCCAAATTTCCTTTAGACATTTTTCTTTGCCTCTTAAACAAAAATATTACTTAAAGCCACAATTTCATCTTCTTATCAAATTGTTTTAACCCTCTGAGGTCGAGAAACGCGCCGACGCGTTTTGCTGGATTTTTTTCACATAGCAGCAACATAAACTTAAATTACTCCGTCATTTATGGTTATACAGAAAAAAGAAATATAAAAAAATAATCTGTGATATTTCTACTTTTGTATGTGTCCACTTACAATCAAATCAAAACATTGTGCTTTTGTAAAATAAAGAAAATAAACAGGGTGTGCGTTCTGCCTCTCCGTCGCAGTGAACTTTTTTTTCTTGAGCACGTCTATAAACTGAAACAAAACTCAGCGAATACTTCTCACACATTTATGAGCCATACACCTTTATACACATTTAAGTGTGTACTTTTAAATGATCAGATTCAAACTGAAAACAAATATTCTCTGTTTAAGTAATTTGTATAAAACCAACAGGATGTCCAGTATCTCAAACGCTTGCTAATTACTTTTTAATTCGACACGCCCACTCGCGCAAAAGTGATTCACATGCAAATCTCCACATGGGACGCGAACGCCCTCGTTACCTCAAACACAAAACACCAAAACACTTCACAAGTCTCTGCTTTTCGTCGAGTTTGGAAGACGCGCTGTGAGCTTACATGGATTTACCTCAGAAGAAGAAGAACGCGATTTGAAGACAAGAAAGATGTAAGGTAAGAAATTCTTACTTATTAGTTTATGGTATTGTTGCATAAACTTCACATTGCAGTTGAACTGTTGCTAGATATATGGTGAATATTATACTATTTAGACCCGTGTTTACTGTTAAATACTGTTTGTGGATATCTGCTCAAACATAGATATGTATAACCATAATGTTTAATATTTTGGAGCGCGATGGCGTTTGAATGTATCATATTTTGGAGCTACTGCGCGATTGCGTTTGAAAGGAAAAATGCACCAAACATTAGGCTTTATGTTTTTACTATTATCTCATTTCATATCATCATAACGAATGGAAACATTTGAAGTAACATATGATAATCAATATATTTTTCTCTAGCGTAGTTGTTCTTGAAATCTTTTGGAAGATTTAATTTATTGTTATTATTATTTTATGCAGCACTGCGTAGCCTATGCCTACAAGGCACAACAAACCTGTTCATTATATATTGTTGGAAACATGTGTGTGTGTGTGTGTATTCTGTGAATTTTAAAAAAGAAATTTTAACCAGAAAAATCTAAAATCTATTCCCAAAATCGTGCAGCCCTATAGTTTCTCTTGATATCAGTATGTTCACAGTTTTTTTTTTTTTTTTTTTCTTTCAGGGACCAGATGCAACTGAGTCCTGCTGACTTCAACATTCACATGAGTCTCTGTACATGAACATGGTAAAGTGAAAATCAAACACCTTGGAAATGAAAGGTATGTTTTTAGGAATGGCACAAAGGTCTCTGTCTTTGGATCATTGTTTTCAGTGTGCTCTTTTGTCATTTGTATTTTTGGATTGTGTTGTGTTGTAAATAAATCCAAACAATCTAAAAGCCATTCTTTTTTAAATCTCCTCATTCTTTGTGCAAGGTTGCTCTGAATGACAGGGCCTGATCGCTCCTAATAGGGCAGTTAGGGGAGTGTCTTTGTCTTTCTCAGGTGTTAAAACCTTGCATATTCATGAGATGATCACGCCTCTTCGCATATGGCTTTGTCACACAAAACACGTCTTAGAAATTTTAAATCAATATATTGTCTTATCTGAATGAGCAGTCAGGGTGATTTTCACATAGTTTTGGAGCAAATATTCTAGGCTATGTCATACAATTTTCAAAAGTCTTGTGAAGAAATAATCAGTATGGGTTTCATGGCCTTATTTCAGTGAGAATTTTTTTTTGTATTTTCACAAACCACGCATAAATGTCATTATCTCAAAACTACAAACTTTTACATACATGCTGCTGATATATTATTGTAGCAGAGTTTGTGCTGAATACAGTGTAATTAGACTTTAGCCATGAAAATGTCACTAGTAACAGAAAAAAAACACAAATGTCAGAGCATGTCAGAACACCTCCAGAGCCCAGAAAACAGCTCAGACCTCAGAGGGCAACGGCCCCGAGTCTCACAGCGTATCCTGCTTTTCAGGCCTGTTGTTGGTCTCGCAATTCAGTCATCTACAAACATTCTCCAGGTCATCAATTGGTCAGGTCAGGTTGTGGTTTCCACACTTCGTCAACGTCAGTTGAATAACAATCTCCCCCTTTTTACAATACATAACTGTTAAGGGCTCTCTGGATAATCTGATATTTACTTAGCCTACGTGTTGGTTGCTGTCAAATCTATAACATTTTCTCAACACATGACTGACGGCTCTCTACGACTTCACAATTCTAATTTACACATCAATACTTAAACCTGTCCAGAAAGTAATTCAAATTTACTGCACATCATAAATGACCAAAATAACAATTACAGGCATGAAAACTCCTCACCTTTCGGCGAAATTCGCCGTTTTAAAACCAAAATGGGTCACCTACGTGATTTGTGCAGATCCGATGAGAAAATATTTATGGGGTGGGAGGGGGGGTCGTGGTCGTGGCCAGCATTTACCCGCTATATCTCTATAGTTACCATAAACTTAGCAGCTTTAAAAAAACAATCATCATTCCTAATGCCGAAACCTGACAGCCAATCCGAGTCAGAGTAGGGCAGAATTGTTTTCAAAGTCTTTAACACCGCGAGTCTGATGACACACTGCCGAACAAATAACCGCACGTCGGAAAGCAAGCCTGAGGTAAGTAGCTTACAATGTTAACTGTCCTGTCAGATACAGACAGCGATGTCAGCGATGCCAATGTCATTATTTTTCATTTTGACACAGAAGAGGGCGGGATAATATCGCGAGCGGGCGCGGGCGCCGTGAGCGCTGAGCGAGCAGGAACGAGTAGTGAGTTGTCGTCGAAAAAGATGGATAATGCAAAAAAAGCTGTCGGGGGCTAAACATAGAAAAAGAAAGAGAGGAAAGGAGATGGCAAGTCAATTGATGCAACAGCAGCTAAATAAGTGGATGGTGAAAGGCTACAGGTAGGATTTTGTTTTGTGTGACGTCCAGGCATGTAGGCTAATGCCATCGGGACTACCGGGAGATTTCCGGTGGGCCGACGACGTGCTTTTTGGGCCGATACATCTCATACTTTTTTGTTTCGTTTTTTGTCTTAACGGCCCATAAAACTCGTACATCGGCGGCCCATTCGTTTTGTTTTGCTTAATTGGCGGCCCTGGGTTAGTGCGTAATTAGTGTGTAATGCAAAAAAGTCACTTTTTTTTTTTTTTTGACACCCCATGAAACACGTAGATCAGCGGCCCATTTGGTTCTTTTCTTGATTGACACTGGGCTAGCCCAATCACATCTTTAATGTGAAGTATAGAAATAGAAAGTATAGAAAGTTTCCTTTATTTTTCAGTGCATTTGTTTTACAATATATGGCTATTAGTATCATGGGATTAATATTATAACTATTATTATGTAGTAGTAATGTAGACAGACACTGTAACAAATCATTTTTCTTTGTTTAATTTTCACCAGATTGATGAATTTAACATTAAAAAGCACTATATATATATATATATATATATATATATACATATATATATATATATATATATATATATATATATATATATATATATATATATATATATATATATATATATAAAAGTTGATTGGATTGGATTTTTTGCTGCCGCATCCTTCTCACCTTTTTTACCCCTGACCTGTTTTCATGCCTGCAATTAACAGACAGAGCTTGATGATCAACTTAAAGCTCGTCCTATGTTCTGTGTTGCCTTCTCATCAGATTGACTCACAATCCTCAGCTTACTTTCAAATTTGTCATTTGCCTTAACCCATCTATAATGCTAAAACACTCTTTCCAGAGGTTAATGACAAATTTATACACACTATTCAGACAGGATAGTTGTCCTTAACTAACACATACTGTACAAAACATGAATTAACACTCACACTCATCCCTGACTATGAACCGCTCATATTTCTTATTCATATCCTTTCTCTAAAAAGATTTACATTTTTAAATGACATTTTAACCTTACATTTTCCTGTATCTTTTATCTAATGTTTTTATTTATGGCCTCTTAACCAGTTTCAAAGCATGTCTGTTCATTATTCATTTGATTTTAGAAAAGTCAGCTGGATTGTTTTGGTTCATTATCTTACTTTGCTTCAGCTTTCTTTGGCTGACTGATAACAGAAAGACAGACAGAGTACCATCCCTTCCTCCACTCAAGCAGAGTCTCTTTCTCTCTCACTATAAGCAAATAATCTTTTCAACAGCCTCCTAGGACTGTAACTAAAATAATCATAGTCATAGTCAATCCTTAATAGTTCACAAATGTCAAAATACAAATGTTTGACTCAAATTAGAACCATTACAACAATCTAAAATACATTATGCTATGATCTTTTCTAAGGTTATCTTTAGTTTAAATACTCAATTCACCTAACCTTCGTTTTCCAGAAATTTCTCTTGACTCATCACAAGCTGTTCTCATCTTTTAGCCACCACCATGTCTAATGACCTTCAGGAGTTAAAACTAGTTCAATATCAAACATTTTTCCTTGCCCATAAGGCAACCAACATCATGTTCCTTATGTCACATCTTTGATCTTCTGTTAAAACAGAACGGTCAAATGTTTAAGGTGACAAGCTATTCGAAGTCCCTGTAATCAAGATGGTTGTTGGTTGCGCTCTGTGATACTATTTACATATTACTGAGATTGGATGTAATTGTCTCTATATGATAATTAAGCTCTTTTAAGTGAAGGAACATTTTGATATATATATATATATATATATATATATATATATATATATTGGAGTGGAAGTTGTAGGGAACAGCTTATAGACCCCTCTTTGATGCTCTTGGCCCCAAGTAGCATCACAACCACTCCCTTTTAGTAGATAACACCTCCCGAAACCTGGTGGGCATGGTGCCCCAGTGGCGGCGATAGCCCCTGGCTTAGGTTGTTCCCTTATGGCCATCAGAGAATCTTACCCGTCTTCGGGATCTACGCCTCCTGCACACTGAGTTATGGCTCTACTTCACTTGAGCAAAATTATCATAGTTTGTGATAATGAAATGTATTTTTATTTTATTTTTTTATTTTTTATACGAGGTAACCAAGAACCATCATATCCACTTGGAACATTCAATATTGACATTCAGTGTACTGTTACTTCTGTAGTTGGAGCCATCGGCCCTGTTTCATGGTGGAGGCTAAAATGAGACGAAGTCACTGGTCCTAAAATAAACAAGTTCAAAACAGTATTATTTTAAAGACTTCTTTAAAGTCATTCAGTTTTACTTTTAAAACATTTTAAGTAAAAATTGCCCTTTGAATGGCAATGATTTCCTTTAACATCTCTGTGTCTATGATTTTCAACTGAAACACTGTGCTTTACACAGGTTCAGACAACAGCTTTCAGCTGACATTGAATGAGAGAGAGACTCTTGAGGCATTCAGGACTGACACACTGCATTTTCATAAACTTTTAACTTCAGACTTTATCTACCATATTTTATCTACTCTACTCTATCTACTCTAGCTTAAGGCATCTTTTCCATAAATTACATGTATTGTAATTTAGACATTACAAATTTCCACCCAGAATGAGTCTCTGTTGCACTGAAACTGTGGCAGTTTCAGTTACAGCACATACCAAATTCAGATAAGCAAACCTGTTTTGGCCAAATCACAATCTTCTTTTGAACCCAAAACATCAGCTGTTAGCTCTTTTCATAGTCAACAACAAGCTTTTGTTTAATCAAATGCCTTTTTTACACATTTTACATATTGCAACTGTTAATCCTGTAACACTGCTTCCGCTTATTTTATCTTAAAGAAATAATAATTATTCTAGTTCTTAATAACGTTTAAAATTTCATTTCAATTGTAGTTGTCAGGTTTTCAATTACCATAATTTAATACCCGACTTCAATGTTTTCTCTAGGAGTTTATCAATCTGCTTCTATGATTCATACTAACTTTTGAGGCTGCGCTCTCTGCTTGTCATATATTTTATGATTATCACTATAAATCATTCGTTAGATTTGTCTCTCTATATCATCTAAAACCTTATCAAAGCGTTTCATTCAAAACACAATCATCCTTTTAGTGACCGGTACTTTAAAATATTTTGCAACTCATTTAGCTCATCTGTAATTTTACGTCAACCGGTACTTTTTATAGTTCTTTTCCTTTCAAAAGGAATTCCTTACACTTAATATCTTTCAATCTTCTTAACAACTTTCAAAAGTTTATCTATCAACTTTCTTTTCTCCCTCATTTACTTTTACAGTCATACAGTGGGCATTTTACAGTCACTGAATGACCCCGCTGACCTCAATAAAACACTCTCTGTTATTCTACCTACAGTCTTATCACTGTGATCTTTCTAACATCTCCACCCTACTTTACACCCCTGAAACAGTGTGTTTTATTCAGGAAATGCAAACAGAGCCACTGATAAGCAGTTCTCTGCATTTTCCCCCACTGTCCCAGCTGCAAATTCAATTACAATAGCCGAATTATAATCTTCATCATATTAACACTGATCTACTTTCTAACCCATATCAACACAGACTTTTCTTTAAATTTGTGTTATTTTGGCACTTTCTTTGTTTGGAGCCAGTCAAGTTACTGTTTATCTTTCCAATCAGAATCAAACTTTTACAAAAACATAATCTGCAAATCTCTTTTAACTGAGAGCTTCAGAGCAGAGCTGCTTACAGCATTTGCTCTCTTTTGTATCAGGACTATTCAGTTACTCTTCATACAGTATAAAGAAATTTAGCATGTCATTAATTTCATTAACACTGGTTTGATAGCTTATTCTTCTATCAAATGGTTAGTATGCAGATTCAACTTAATATTATCATTATTCAGTCCCACTTATCTCTACTGTTTCACAGAAATCACAAGATTCCTCAAATCTTGTTCTCAGTCTCTAAATTACACAGACAGCTATCCTAACCGCTTGCACCTTCAACTCTTGTTATAAAAATATGGCAATCTATTCTTCAATACTCTTGTTTTCATAACATTAATACAATAAAGCACATTTACATCATTATTATTGGCAGGACATTAATTTTCATAAGCGACAAGGAAAATAAAAATATTCTAAGCGGGTTTCACAAAGTTTCTGATTAACTTTAGTCACACGTGTCTAGGGAAATTATCTCCAACCCATAATTTTCTTTATAAAACAATATATTTTCCTTAAATGGCTTAATATCCACAAAATATCCAATCTTTGGATATTTCTAATTTGGTATTATCATCAACAACACTGATTACAAATCACGTATATATTAACATCCGGAAGCCGGCTTAATAAGCTAGCACTGTTGCTATACTCCCAGCATAGCTGGACCCTTTAGGTTCAAAAGACAATGGTTGTCAAAATAAACATAATTTCAATAATTATTTTATCTCTAAAATATAGAATTTTTTCCGTTCTGCTTAATGAAACATTCCTTATCTTTATATCATGTTAATCCCTGTTAATCATACTCAATGCCTTATTTTTATCTAAAACTCACTTTTCATACCATTTCAACTTAATTTGACTTAATCAGGCGTTCATAAATATGAATTTTATCTTCCCCTACATGCCAGTTTCTTCTGTATCTGTTCAATCCAACAATTCACTGTTTGTAATTTCCATCAGGAAAAACATTCTGGGCCCTATCTTGCACCCAGCGCAAGTGACTTTGTACACCGACGCATGTATCATTCCTATTTTGCACCCGCGCAAAGCGGACTTTTCCCTCCACAGAAGCACGTCGGTAAGTTAGGAAATACACTTGCGCTCCCGGGGGCGGTTCAGCGCAAAGAGGAGGCGTGTTCCGGCGCAAACGTTCCCTCATGCTATTTTGCAGGTTTAGAAAACAATTGCGCCACTGACCAGGAAAAAATAGTTTAAAGTCAGTGGCGCGTTGCGCATGTTATTCATATGCTATTTTAAGGGCGCATGCTTGGCCATAATCAATGTAGCGTGTGCACAACGCACATACACTTTGATTCTCTCATCTACACAGAAGCAGCAGTTTTCATTTTTGCAAATCATACATTATTACGATAGATAGATAGATAGATAGATAGATAGATGATAGATAGATAGATAGATAGATAGATAGATAGATAGATAGATAGATAGACTATTTATTATAAAAGCATACATCTAGCTTACACATTTACCCAAATTATCATACGCCTGTTTAACCGAAGTTAATTTGGGTGGGTTTCTCCATTTCAATGTAACTTCTCTCTTTTACGGCCGTGACGAGAGCGTTGCTCTCCTTGGCTGTGAACAGCTCCTGGCGCGCGCCTGGCAAATCCGCCGTTTCAATAGAAATCCGCTATGGAAAAAGCGCGTTTGCTCTTAAAGGGAATGTGAGATGACGCTCTGATTGGTTTATTTCACGTTACGCCCAAACCACACCTATGAATAATGAAGCTACTTCAGACCAACCCATTTTAGATTTGCGCCTGGCGCAATAGTCATTTATCCCGCCGGGAAAATAGCAACAGCGCCGAGACCCGCCCACAAAGTTACTTGCGCTTTGCGCTTTGACACTTGCGTTTCAGATCGTTAAAATAGGGCCCTCTATCTTCCCCTACATGCCAGTTCCTTTCTGCATTTATTTTCTTCTTCAGTTCCCAGGGCTCCAGACTAATTTTTTGCCTTGGTTGCACTGGTGCGCCTAACTTTTTTATTTAGGTGCACCAGCACAAAATTTGGGTGCACCGAAAATTTTTCTCGGCTCGCGTCACCTTTAACGCCACAATTTCAAGGTCACCTTTTTATCACGCTCTATATACATTCATATTATGTAAATGATTTTAAACAAGAATAAGGTGTAGGTAAATAAAGAGCAAAAAAAAAAAAAAAAAAAAATTTAAAGTGCTGAGCTGCCAAACTAACTATTTTGAGTCTCTAGCTCAGGCGCGGTATAGGCTCTACCTCCGTCTCTGAGTCGGATGCCATCTCCGACGAAAGACCAGGGCTTGGCATCTTACCAGGGACTGGGGAGAATGGTGGCTGAAGTAGCTTCATGTCTGGGCTGTTGTCGGAGCATTGACCGAGGAGTAAAGGGTTTTAACGGTATTCCTACTCTTACCGATACTGCTTATCGATCCGGTACTTTAACTGTATTCTTATCGGTTCTTTTTGTTTTTATATACACACATATATATATATATATATATATATATATATTAGTCTAAAAAGAAATCTAATAAAGTAATCAAATGTAAAATAACACTGTCATGATAGAATAAACAGGAAGCAATCGCAGATACTCAAAGTGATATTTATTCTCCAAAGTACACAAAACAGAAAGAACAGGAAGGCGGCGATTCAGACTCAGGCAGGGACTCGATGGTCTGTGGTGCGCTGGTGCTGTGATAGTGGTGAATCCCAATCCCGGTGCTGGAGTGCGGTGAACCCAAGGATGACGAACACAACGGCAGGAAGACAAGGCAAGGCGAACACAGACACGGCAACTCCACGGGGAAACAGACACGGCAGGTCACAGACATCAACAAACAATCCGACACTGGAACAGAGAATGGTGTGAGTCTATATAGGAACGGAAATGAATCGCAGCTGTGAACAGTGATTGATGATGATGATGATCAGCTGGAGCGCTGACGGACACGTGAGCGGGACAACGCCCACTCACACATAAACAACAATGACACGAGACAAGAAGAAAACAATGCATTCAACAACCGTGACAGTACCCCCTCCTCTAGGAACGCCTCACGGCGTTCCCAGACTCCCTTACCTGTCGATTGTAATCATCGATAAGAGAGTGATCCAGGATGTCACGAGCCGGAACCCAACAACCGTAACCCTCCCAGTCCACCAGGTACTGGAATCCGCGTCCCCTCCGCCTAGAGTCCAGAATGCGACGTACCGAATAGGTTGGTTCCCCGTCTACGAGACGCGGCGGTGGGGGAACCGGGGCCGGCGGATTAATACGGGAGAAAAAAAACGGGTTTGATTTTGGACACATGGAATACCGGATGAATTCTCCTGTACACTGGAGGGAGTTTGAGGCGGACTGCCACCGGACTAACAATTTTGGTGACAGAAAACGGGCCAATGAATTTAGGAGCCAATTTATTGGATACGGAGCGGAGCGGAATGTTTCTAGTAGAAAGCCACACTTTGGAACCGACGACGTATACGGGAGGCCTAGACCGGTGGCGATCGGCTTTAGCCTTGGTGCGCGCCCGCACACGGAGGAGAGTCTCACGGGCTCTTGTCCATGTGTGGTGACACCTCTGGACGAAGGCGTGAGCAGAGGGGACCGCGACTTCGGATTCCAGACTGGGAAAAACTGGTGGCTGGTATCCTATACTACACTCAAAAGGAGACAGGCCCGTAGCAGACACTGGCAACGAATTGTGGGCGTACTCCACCATAGGCAGTTGTTGACTCCAGGAGGAAGGATTCCTGGCAGCCGTACATCGCAAAGTTCTCTCCAGGTCTTGGTTGGCTCTCTCAGTTTGGCCATTGCTCTGGGGGTGAAACCCAGAAGACAGACTGACCGTCGCCCCCAGCAACCTACAAAACTCTCGCCAAAATTTGGACACAAATTGGGGACCCCTGTCAGAAACCACGTCTGTCGGGAGGCCATGTAACCGAAAGACGTGATTAACGACTACAACCGCTGTCTCCTTGGCTGAAGGTAATTTGGGCAAGGGAACAAAGTGGGCTGTCTTCGAGAATCGGTCCACCACGGTTAAAACTACCGTGTTACCCTGGGAGGGTGGGAGGGCGGTAACAAAATCTAGTGCGATATGGGACCAGGGTCTCGAAGGCACCGACAGCGGTTGGAGTAACCCATCTGGGGGTCGATTGGACGACTTGCCAATAGCACAAACTGAGCAAGCCAAAACAAAATCGTGAACATCGCGAGCCATAAGCGGCCACCAGAATCGTTGTTTGACCAAATAAAGGGTGCGACTAACTCCTGGATGACAGGCTAGACTAGAACAATGACCCCACCGAATAATGTCTGGACGTAGTTCCTCCGGCACAAATAAGCGGTTCGATGGGCACCGGATCGGAGGCGTTACCCCTTCTAGAGCCTTCTTGACTCTCGCTTCGACCTCCCAAGTGAGCGTAGAGATAATTAGGGTCTCAGGAAAAATACGCTCGGGAGTAGGTGCGTGTTCGGATCTATCAAAAATACGCGATAAAGAATCGGGTTTGACGTTCTTGGAACCCGGACGATACGAGAGGGTAAAATCAAAACGGCCGAAAAAAAGTGCCCACCGAGCCTGCCTGGAGTTCAACCTCTTGGCGGATCTAATGTACTCCAGATTCTTATGATCCGTCCAGACGATAAAGGGTACCCCGGACCCCTCTAACCAATGACGCCATTCTTCCAAGGCTAGCTTGACCGCCAACAACTCCCTGTTGCCAATGTCGTAATTTTGTTCAGCAGGTGATAAACGATGAGATAAAAACGCGCATGGATGCATCTTGTTGTCTGAAGGTGAGCGTTGAGAAAGAACTGCGCCTACCCCCACCTCTGACGCGTCGACCTCCACCACAAACTGACGTGAGGAATCAGGGGCGATTAAAATGGGAGCCGAAACAAAGCGGCTCTTGAGGTTGGAAAAAGCAGTCTCGGCTGCTTCCGACCACCTGAACGCAGTTCTGGGGGAGGTCAAGGCAGTCAGAGGTGCGGCTAGTTGGCTAAAGTTGCGAATAAAACGCCGGTAGAAATTGGCGAACCCCAGAAACCTCTGTAGGGCCTTACGGGAATCTGGGTTTGGCCACTCTACCACAGCCTTAACTTTGTCAGGATCCATACGCATACCCTCAGCCGACACGATGTGTCCTAAGAAAGGGACCGACTGTGCATGAAAAGCGCATTTCTCCGCCTTGACAAAAAGCCCATTCTCTAGCAACCTTTGGAGTACCCGTCGGACGTGCTGCACGTGTTCCTGGAGAGACGAGGAAAAGATCAGAATGTCATCCAGGTAAACATAAATAAACTGATCGATCATGTCTCGCAGCACGTCATTGACGAGCGCTTGGAAGACTGCGGGACTGTTGGACAAACCGAAAGGCATGACCAAGTATTCAAAGTGCCCCCTAGGGGTGTTGAAGGCAGTCTTCCATTCATCCCCCTTCCTGATGCGGACCAAATGATAAGCATTACGTAAGTCCAGTTTTGTGAAGATGGATGCTCCCTGCAACCTCTCGAAGGCTGAAGACATCAACGGCAAAGGATAAGTATTCTTTACCGTGATGTTGTTCAGCCCCCGGTAATCAATGCAAGGTCGCAGCGATCCATCCTTCTTCCCCACAAAAAAGAACCCCGCCCCCGCTGGAGATGAGGAAGGTTGGATGAACCCGGATGCTAGAGAATCAGAAATATATTTCTCCATAGCCTCCCTCTCCGGAACCGAGAGTGAATAAATCTTGCCTTTAGGCGGAGACTTACCTGACAGTAAATCTATAGCACAGTCGTAGGGACGGTGCGGAGGAAGAGAAGCAGCCCTTGACTTACTGAACACTTCCCTCAGGTCACGATACTCCACGGGCACGTTTGATAAATCCACTGCTTCCTCCTGCAACACAGGAACAGAGACAACAGAACAGGCAGACACAAGACAAGACTTATGACACTCAGCGCTCCAGGCCGATATGGATCTTTGTTTCCAGTCAATGCGGGGGTTGTGTTGATTGAGCCAGGGGTGACCCAGGACAATGGGTGTGTGATGTGAGTCCTTGATGAAAAATGATATCGTCTCTGCATGATTCCCTGAGGTGATGAGCGTGATGTTCTCGGTGGCCTGGGAGATGGTAGGTAGTGACTGTCCATTGAGTGCATGTACGGTGATTCTCTGGGGAAGTGTTCTGAGTGGGACTTGAAACTGCAGTGCAAAGGTGCGATCCATGAAATTACCTTCAGCCCCGGAGTCCACCAGTGCGGTGCAGTGATGATCGTGACCAGACCATCTAAGTCTTCCCGGGAGGATGGTGGACGTAGATGAGGACTTTTCGGCGGAGATCCCACCCGATAGTAGCCTCATGCTTACTATCGGGCTTGGCCTTTTACCGGGCAGTTGTTAGCGAAATGTCCCGCGCCCCCGCAGTACAGGCAAAGGCCAAGGGATCTCCGCCTCTCCCTCTCCTCCCGGGAAAGCCGAGCTCGACCCACCTGCATGGGCTCGGGATCGGAGGGACCGGCCGCGTCCATGCCGCTGGACCATTGATGTTCCACCCCCCCACGAGGCAGGCTGGGTGGAGCGCGTGGTCCGACCCGGGCTAATCGGGCGTCCACCCTCAGAGCCAGGTCGATGAGTCCGTTCAGTGAGGGGGGCAGGTCCAGGGCGTAGATCTCCCTCTGGACGCGGTCGGCCAGCCCATGCAGGAACCTATCCCACTGCGCTTCCTCGTTCCAGCGACACTCGGCCGCCAGGGTCTTGAACTCGATGGCATAATCCGAAACAGATTGTTCTCGCTGACGTAGTTCAGACAAGACCCTGGCAGCCTCTCTCCCCGCAACCGCGCGGTCAAAAACTCTTCTCATCTCCAGAGAGAGCTCCTGGAACGAGGAACAGCATGGTTCTTGGTTCTCCCACACCGCCGTCCCCCATAGTGCCGCTCTCCCAGTCAGTAACATGAGAACAAACGCCACCTTAGATTCCTCTTTCTCAAAGGTTCTGGGCTGGAGAGCAAAATGCATGCTGCATCGAGTCAAAAACGGCCGGCAAAAGTTAGGCTCACCAGAGTATGGCTCAGGAGTCGGGAGGCGTGGCTCGGACTGGGAGGCGGGCATCGGTGGTGTGGGAGGGACGGGCGGTGCGGCTGGCGCAGCGGCAGGTTGCAGCTGTTGAAAACGCTGGGTCAGCTCGGACACCTGCATGACGAGAGCCTGAATCGCGCGCGCCGCTTCTCCTTGATGGCGGTCCTGAGCGTCCATCCTTTGAATACTTGCACGAACAAAGTCGTCCATCGTTGCTGCGGCGCCACCTGCTGCTTCCATGGAACGGTCGGATTGTTCTGTCATGATAGAATAAACAGGAAGCAATCGCAGATACTCAAAGTGATATTTATTCTCCAAAGTACACAAAACAGAAAGAACAGGAAGGCGGCGATTCAGACTCAGGCAGGGACTCGATGGTCTGTGGTGCGCTGGTGCTGTGATAGTGGTGAATCCCAATCCCGGTGCTGGAGTGCAGTGAACCCAAGGATGACGAACACAACGGCAGGAAGACAAGGCAAGGCGAACACAGACACGGCAACTCCACGGGGAAACAGACACGGCAGGTCACAGACATCAACAAACAATCCGACACTGGAACAGAGAATGGTGTGAGTCTATATAGGAACGGAAATGAATCGCAGCTGTGAACAGTGATTGATGATGATGATGATCAGCTGGAGCGCTGACGGACACGTGAGCGGGACAACGCCCACTCACACATAAACAACAATGACACGAGACAAGAAGAAAACAATGCATTCAACAACCGTGACAAACACTGCATAATTTTTCATAAATAGATTAATGCTTAATAAAGCTGAAGTTATTCTTTCAAGAGCTTTGTAGTGATTTTTCTCTTGTTGTTTGATTCGCAGTAATGGTGCAATCGTCCTAATGTTTATTAGACTGCGGCCCCTTTAAGACCGAGTGCAGATCTGCTACTGATCTGATGCACCATATTCTCCCAACTATTTCCATAACTACGTCCATTTAAGACATAAACTGTTTTTAGTGAATCTCCAAGCCGGTCATTTTGACATACTTTTGTGTACATTTGATCGTTTAGACACGCACATTAAACCCAAAGTAGGCTATAATTTGCTTGTCTCGGTTTCGGTTTCGGAGCGCGTGCCGCCTTGCGAACAACATCTCTTGCGCAGATTTTGTGCTTTTAATAGCTCTTTTAATTATTTAACGCGTCTCGCAAGTTAGCAACAGTAGCTAGACTGCATTTTACAACAATCACCGATCGTGCTGATTCTGCCGTTAGGTTTGAGTTTTAGGGAGAAATGACAGTGTAATGCTGCGAAGGGAAGAAGTTGCGCTAGATAGAATGCGGCTATAGTTTTTAATGGTTTTACCTCAATATATTATTTTTTATAATCTTTGGAAGCCGAAATCTAAAATAAAATCAGACTAATATCACAGACTTTAAGTGTAACCAGGCTACGTTTGAATGTTTAATTCTGTCCTCCGTCATCACTCATTAAGCGTGAGAGAAGAGTGTGAGTTCCCATGAGTGTGTGAGTTCCGTCAAAGGAGAACAAACACTTAGTTTGTGGAGAGGCAGCAGATGCGAGGACGTTAGGTGCACCGGTGCGACCTAAAGGTGCACCGGTGCGACCTAAAATTTTAGTCGCACCCTTACAAAATTTGGTCGCACTCTAGAGCCCTGGTTCCACAAACTACTGTCTGTTCACAGTTTTACATGCTGAACACGACTACAACAACCTTTTGTTTAACAATTATCCATTTCCCAATTTCTTGCATGCATTTCTGGCCATAATTTTTTTCCATTTTACAGAAAACCGGTGTATAAAATTATCTGGTTTAGGCCTACTGTTAGATGACCCCATTTTGGCTGATTTCTATCTCCCAGGATTTACAAAATTGACGCGCGTCTAATAATCTGTGAGACGTCTCTGACAGATCCGATTTTGTCACCTCAAATCGGCAAGGTTTAGCAAATATGCTTCCTGTAATTATGGTTTACTCAAATCTTTCCGTGAGCACTTTCTAGTGCTCGATTATTCACCTAATTAATCTGGTGTGGCTCTTCCGTCCACTTTTACGAGACTTTCTCAGGTTACAGAGATTTTGAGTAAATCTAATTAATCAGCTGTGGCTCTTTCCGTCCACCTACAAGCTAGTTTTTTTTTTTAGAAAATTGACTTGACTTCCTCAGGTCAATTTCCCGCTTAAAACTTTCTCTGCTCGTACCAAAGAGACAGTCTCAGCCAACATGGTTCATTCACAGTTATATCAATTTACACCCAACAAAAAATTAAATAATTTAACTGTCTCTTACCCGAGATGCTTTTATTGCTGCGAGTTCTTTCTGAATCCAGTGATGTTTCTCCCTGGCCCTGATAGCAGCTTTGGCTCTTCTCTCTTAAATTTGGCGAGGTAAGATCAAAGCCTGTGCTTTGAGATGATATGATCAGTTCGTCAAATCCGCTCTCAGGACCAGAAGAAAACCTCAAGGAGTCCCAGTTCTGACACCAATTGTAAAAGCAAAACAATAATTAACAATAACAGCATCACAGCATAAGAGACATCAGGATCAAATTGTCCTTAAAAGATATTTATTTCTTGCAAGAAATGTTCCCAATCCATCCACAGACCAGCTGCAGGCGGAGTGAGACTCAGAGCAGAGGTGGGCCAGCTTCTTTATAGTGTTCTTTTCAAAAGCTATCTTTTACAGCCCCCACTAAACAAATGAAACAGAGGAACCCCTGTGGCTCCCCTAACCCCGGGAATCTTTACACCTCTGAAGTCTCACACATACCTTCCAGCTGTATAAAGAAACTCAAAATACAGTCAAATAAATGTATGGCATTTCATTTGTTAAATCATTGAAAATAAAATACTAAGAAAAGATCATTTTTTTTCCACAACAGACGCCCCAGAAAAAGTACTTCTGGTTTAGAGCATGTCATGACTACAGTAGACATTCAGGAAAAGGAGGGAAAAGGGTTGCAGCGTTTAAACGCCCACGTATAAATCGAATTAATTATTATTCATAACGGATTATGATCAATAATTAATATTTTAATTATTTTTAATTATTTTCATAATTTACTGTAGCAGAATCAATAGTATGATCATTTTATCAGTTCATCCAATGAACAGAAAGCATAAACAAGTATTAACTCTAGGAAATATAATATCTTCCTGGCCAAGAAAGAATTAATCCCCAGCTAACAATAAATTAAGAAATAATCACGGGTAAAAGCATCGGTAACTTAGATCGAAGTTCAAGACAATAAAATGTATAAGCAGATTAACACAAGTAATCTCTCTGTTAAAATACGAACAATACTTTATTGATTATATACTAACACATAAAAACTAATATCTAACACAAACACACATCCATACGAGTTGCAGAAGGAAAAAGAGTAAGGAAAGATTAAGTTTCAAGAGTGAGTTTAAGAGTGAGATGATGAAATCTCAAGTTTATGCACTTATGAGACATGACCTGGAACGAACCATCCATCATTAATTTAACCCTTCTATCGTTTCTTAGACAGGTTATTAAATGTATATCAATACACCAGTTCAGCTCTTAGTCTGGAGATACTTGCTTGTCTTTGCTTTTGGGGATTCCCTTTTGTTGCGTGAAAGGGGTTTTCCCGGTCCGCTGGTGTCCTTGTGCCTGGGTCTGGGGCGGCCAGTCACGTGGTGTGCTGGCGGAATGAAAGTCTTTGTTTGAAGCTGGCTTTGCAGGAGAAACGTGGCTCGAAATCTTGTCGCAAAACTTAACTTAGAACCGAGACTCACAACGGAAAATAAAGGAAAACTTTAGAAAAGAAAAGACAACTTAGACGAGAGTAGTAAGATGGCTTGAATAAAGCTGTTGAACCCGTTCTTCTGATCTTAATTTGGGTTCTTTGTCTCTGCGTTTACATGGTTGCTAGTCTGATTGAGATCTTCATCCTTTTTCTGCCCATCTCTCTTGAGAGTGGTAGCAGAGCGTTTCTTGGGGGTGAACCCAGAGAGCTAGAGTTAGAGAGCAGAGCGAAGAGAGAAGAGAGAGAGAGAGCTTTGTTTCGGGTCTAAGATTTTAAACTCAAAGTTTGTCCAACCTCCAGGATGAGTTCTGGCCAATTAGACACTGGCTAAATTTAGGAGGTGGCGTTCTTTTCTGTTCTGATCGTAAATTATCTTATCTGGGGGGTTTGTCTGTTTCGCTCTTAAGCAGAGAGAATAGAGGCCCCAGTTTAGACATGATTTCTAATTAAAAGAAGATCAAAACATATTACACAGATTTCATTCCAGCCAACTTACTAGTGGTGTTCGTAAGATAGCATTGATATGAAACAGTACACACTTTCAGTCACACACCTATAATAATTATAACAATTACATGAATTATATGGGATCAAGGCATATTAAATGGACACATATATCGTAGAAACACATAGAATGATGTATGATGTTTATAAGTCCATTGTAAATTGTTACTGAATGAGTTTTATGTATACTGTAGGAAAAATCTCAGTTTTCTGGTTTAGAGGGAAAAGGACTCTGTTTGTTCGTTCAGAGGTCCCAACGGGGAAGGGGTCAGGAATGTTGTGGGGGAAAACAACATCTGCTGGTATCGATCCGTCTTGCAAACTATCGAAGTTGACCAGTTCTTCAGTTGACCAATAAAAGTCTTTGGTTACAGACTCTCTGGAGCCTGGGTGAGTTATAGCTGTGGTTTGTGAGATTTGAATCTGGAATGTGAAGACACTTGTGTGATGCCTTGGTCTCTGTCTTTCTCTTAACCAATCAGTAATTTGGCAACAAAGCTAGTCATTGACCAGTTATGTGTTAGTGCTGGGGGCTCTTTTAAATAGCCAGACCGGTCAGCGCCTGGATCCCGTGACAAGATGGATGAGGATGGAGAAGTCCTGACCAAATCTTCCTCTTTGTTCGGCAGGAAGTGGAAAGTTTGAATTAATCTTCTGGAAGAAGATTAGTCTGCGTTTGGTTCATACCCATTGTCGCTACAGGGTTGTCAAGGTACGCCACAAATTGTCAGAATCTTTCAGCCTTGTGTGGCCAATCATGAGCCGCTGGACTGATCACGCAGACTGACCCCGTCACCTCCATAGACATAAGTAATATAATTATTTATTATGTCTATGGTCACGTCAGTCAAGCCCGAAGCAAGACACACGCAAGTGACGCAACCCATAGCAACGCGTTATGGCAACGACACCTCAGACTGACAGATTTGTAAAAATAGGCTACTTTAGTTTTTGTTTTGTTTTTTTATTTAAGTTTTTATTGGGAAGGGATACAACTCACGTCTGATCACATTTGTCACTTTTACAGCTTTACCGGTTTACATAAATATTTGTTAAACAGGACTAGCAAAACTCTCCAAGCAGTGACAGAGACAAAAAATAAAACACCTCAACGTATCCCTTTACAGTTTTCTTCAGATTTAACACAGAAACTATTTACAAAAGAGAGGGGGGGGGGGAAATCTCATCACAAAAAAAAAAAAGAAAGAAAAAAAAAAAAAGACAAAACTCTAAATCAAAAAAGTATTTGGTTCAATAGGTGTTATGTACTCAATCCATTTAGACCAGAAATTGATAAACAAATCCTTCTGAAAATTCACATAAAATGTAATTCTCTCCATATTGAAAATACATTTTAAAACATCAATCCAATCCTGTATTTGTGCGGGATTAGGTTAGGCTACTTTAGTTTTGTTCACATTATCATGTTAATTATAATCGACTGCATTTTGTTTTATTGACCCCAATATTATCATTGATATTTGTTTGAGAGAGGCACTTTTGATTAATTTTTAAAAAGGGGCTCGAGCACCCAAGATCTTTTTGTAGGAGACTTTGAGCTTTGAAAGTTTGTAGATCCTATACATGCAAAAACATCTACATACCACACTAAAGAAAAAGGAAAACACGAAAACGCATCATATGACCCCTTTAATACATTAATACAAATGTAATGCAACTATTATTAAAAACAAGATGTATAAACTCAAGCTTCCATTGTTTTCTAAAAGTGAGCTTGAACTGTTTTTTCTTCTTCACATAATCATGAAAAATTAATTTGAATTAGTCTTTGTCTCCCTCTGCTGGTACAACACAAAGATATTCAGGCTCTTTAACTCTGTAACAAAACTCAGAGCTTTTTGAGTTTCTGTGCGTTTGTACAAATAAAATGGTCTATGAATGAGAAACTGTAATTTGCTGCTGTGAAATAAAAGTTTCACTGCCGCCTCATCAGGTCTGTCAGAGGATTGTTGAAATCTAAATGAAGTCTTAATTTATAACAGTGAAGTCACTGTATCTTCAGTCTCTGTTGATTCTGTTGACTGTGAGTCTCTGTAGTGGATCCTTATTCACCATCAGATGATCATCAGAAGATCAGACTGTCATCTATAAGCTAAAATAAAACACACAAACAGTCACATATGCAGTATGAGATATTACATCTGTCACATCTTTTCATAAGAAAACTAACTAGATAATCTATATTAATTCATTCTCAAGCATGATCATAGAGCTTCTATCTGATGCTCAAAGTCACTTTACAAAATCAAAAGCACATGAAAGGTCACTTTCACACAACGGACAGCTGATACAGAACCAGCAGAAATGATCATTACACTCCACGACACATTTAATATCAGTTAATAACCCAAATCTCAGATTATCACACACATAAGGGCGTCTTTACACAGAAGAAGCGGCACAAAAACCAAATCTGAAGCGGCATAAAATCACAAAATGTGCATTTACACAGAATGTTTATTGCTTCTCTGACGCGGAGAACATAAATGCATTTACACAGGAACTAAAATCGTGGGAAATAATACTTTGAACATTACTATTTTAAAACTACAGTTTTAACAAAGTGTTATAAAATGAATTTAAAAGTAATTAAATAGTAAACAAAGAGATAAAACTCAAGATAAATAAAAATACAGAATTTTAGATTTCCTCTGTGTGATATAGCGATCTCACGCTCTGATGTTTGTCATAATTCTGTGGTACTGATAACTATTTTCTATTTCTTAATAAAATTGTTCCAGATGGAACAAATGCTACAAAGAAATTATGAATTATTACACCGGGTCGATCACCACAGGATTTTATTCTCTTTTTTTTTTTAAAAGCCAGAAAGAACAATTCTGCTATCGTTAGCGTTTCAGGCAGGTCGTGTGTGGGTGAAATATCGTCCTCAAGAAGATGATTTTTGAAATATAATAAAACACAGTGAGTGACACTGAATAAGCATTTACCGTATCTGAGAGAAATGTAGCGGCGCGTTGATCTGCCAGTCTCATCAAAGGAAGATTACAAACGGCGAAAGCCAATTGATTACACACGTCCATGACTCTGTTATTTTGGTGGTTTGCTTCATTATGTGAGTACAGGACACTTTTACTTTATTGTCTCTTGTTGGCTGACATTTTTTAATTTGGCTAAAACAATATGGAGCTAGGCCGATATGTTTAGTCTTCCGCTTCTTGATTCTCGCGCCGCATGTTTGGTTGTCATGACAACGACGTAGTTTAGAGCGGCACAAGTTCACGTTCATTTACACTGAACCAAAACAATATCAGACTCATCTTTGATACTAGGGGCTGAGGTGGGTCAGACCCGTCATATTTTAAGTTTGCTTTTATGCAGCATTGTGTCTTTACACAGAACTTTGAGCGACACAGAGCCGCTTTAGAGCAGCCTTAACTCAGCTGTGTAAAGATGCCTATAGAGACAGTTAAAGGGGAAAAGCTGGAAATAACATTAATATTATTTTCACAATCAGTCACAACAGTATGAGCAGAATTAAACTCATATTAAACACAGTTTAAAGTTCAGAGACCTACAGAAACTGAAGCTGAATAGCGTGCCGCACGAGTGCTATTTTTAGACCGCAAGGCCGCGTGACGTCAGCAACGTAAACCGGAAGGGGGTCAACATAGAAGCGCGCTCGCTTATGATTCATGCTAGTACTGCTTGTTTTCTGCCGGTTATCTATGGAGGTATTTTTGGTGCAAAACTACTGAACGCCTGTGACAGTGGAATTTGAAGTTGTAGAGAATAGCCACACATGTGTATCAGTAAATTTGAAGTCACAGAGAGAAATGTTTTAAGAGTTGCAAACTTGTAGACTTTTTTTTATCTTCCACCAACACAACACAACAGTTACACCTTCTCAAATTCTTCATTGCAGGTGCACAAATTCTATTCTACAAATCACAAATTAAGAAACTCATATGCTCACATTTTTTGCTACAGTTGCTGCAGTGAATATGGTGCAAAACGCATTTACACACCCGCATCAAAAAATGTGAAGTCACGGAGAAATTTTGCTCATCTGCAAATCAGTATGTGAATTCATCCAATGAGAGTTGCACACTTGTAGAATATTTTCTCACAAATGTCTTGTATATTTTTCTAGCACAAACACAAGTACATAACTACAGCTGCTTGAATCTGCTGCGACCAATCTCAAACACTGTTTTTCGCTTTCAAGTGACAAGTTTCGCGCGCTCTCCCTTTTGCACCAAGTGCACCGTGAAATGTGGGGCAAAAGTGAGTTGTGCATCTGTAGAGGCAGTGGGCGGAGCCTACATGAATATTCATGAGTTTCCCGGGCATGCGCGTGGAACTGCTCATTCTAGTTCACGCTCCTCGTTTCTCAGCAGGTTTAATGGATTATTTCAAAAAAGGTAAATATAGTTTCAGCGCGAACTTAAAATACAATTGTGTATCGTTTTGTTAAATTCATAATGTTTTTATTAATTCGTCACTGACTGAATGATTGCTGGCATTTACTTCGTGTAGGCCTATATACAGTAGCTACAGCAAACTTCAACTCGCCGTATAAATTGCACCTTGCGAAGCTTTAAAACTGTGGCTTTTACTAATTGTTATCATTTGTTGATTGCAATAAATTAAATAAACCCTCATAAATGTATCTGTGGGCTAACACTTTTTAAAATATATATAATATATCCTGGTGTGATTGTTCTTAAATTCTTGTTCGTTTAAATAAGCCAAATCATTTAAGACCAAACTCAAGCATGAATGTGTTGCTTTAATGCGTACAATTTGGATTAAACAAAATTGTATGGACAAAAGTGGATAAATTACATTTGATACAACTAGGTTACTGTAAATGAGAAACAAAAAACACTTAACATTATTTTACGGAATATAATAAGCCACCAATTTGATGTTCTAAAAAAAAATATTTACAAACATACTGGCAAAATAATGTAACAATATTATTTTTAATGTTTTGATTGCAAGGTGTGCTTGTGCTGGTTTTGATATAATAATATATACACTGTTCAAAAGTTTGGTATTAGTAAGGTTCTAAGGTAAGGTACCTCTAAGGTACCAAGACTACATTTATCTGAAAAACAGTAATATTGTGAAATATTTTTATCAACTGTTTTCTATTTTAATGTTTAAAAAAATATATTGTGATGGCAGAGCTCATTTTACTCTAGATTTCAGTGTCACATGACCCTTCAGAAATCATTCTAATTCTGATTTGCTGCTCAAGAAACATTTCTGATTATTATCACAGTTGAAAATGGTTGTGCTGCTTAATGAAGTGTGGAAATTGACCTTGCCTGCTATAAAAGTATAACATTTCTTAAATCATATTGATTCCAAACTTTTGTCATGCAAATCTTAAATGCCAGAATGTCATGTTTTAACATTGATCCAACAAAGTTTAAAGGTTTCATTTTTCAAGAGTTCAAGTCAGAAGTAGATCATGCATTTGTATCAATGGTCATCATTGTGTATCATCCAGGCACACAGAGCAACACATAAGGTCAAAGAAAGAACATGACAAAGAGAAACATCAGTATAGGGTGCAAAATGTTTATTTGGACATGGATATGGTTGTGGAGTTATTTCCCAGAGATTATTGCCAGAGATGACACAGTTGTAAAGCTTCATAAGGTAAGGTATCAGAAGAGCTTAGCAATAAATAAATTAAATGGTAATGGTTCATGTATTTAGGAATATTCTGCTCTTCTGTTGGAAATAAGTGTTGCTGTAATCATTCAGGTGTTCTGGAATTTTTGGTTTTAAGGTAAAAGTGGAACGTTATTTTTTTATTTATTTTTTATTGCAGTGACATTCAACAAATGATAACAAAAGACAGTTTAAAGCATTGCAATGTACAGAGGAAAAGCACAACGAAATGAACGAGTTGAAGTTTGCTGTGCTTTATATAGGCCTACACGAAGTGAATGCCAGCAATCATTTAGTCATTAACGAATGCACAAAACGTGCAAACTAATAAAAACATTATGAACTTTATGAAATGATACACAATTGTAGTTTAAGTTCGCGCTGAAACTATATTTACCTTTTTTTTTTTAATAATCCATTAAACCTGCTGAGAAACGAGGAGCGTGAACTAGAATGAGCAGTTCCACGCGCATGCTCTTATTCCGTAAAATAATATTAAGTGTTTTTTGTTTCTCATTTACAGTAACCTAGTTGTATCAAATGTAATTTATCCACTTTTGTCCATACAATTTTGTTTAATCCAAATTGTACGTATTAAAGCAACACATTCATGCTTGAGTTTGGTCTTAAATGATTTGGCTTATTTAAACGAACAAGAATTTAAGAACAATCACACCAGGATATATTATATATATTTTAAAAAGTGTTAGCCCACAGATACATTTATGAGGGTTTATTTAATTTATTGCAATCAACAAATGATAACAATTAGTAAAAGCCACAGTTTTAAAGCTTCGCAAGGTGCAATTTATACGGCGAGTTGAAGTTTGCTGTAGCTACTGTATATAGGCCTACACGAAGTAAATGCCAGCAATCATTCAGTCAGTGACGAATTAATAAAAACATTATGAATTTAACAAAACGATACACAATTGTATTTTAAGTTCGCGCTGAAACTATATTTACCTTTTTTGAAATAATCCATTAAACCTGCTGAGAAACGAGGAGCGTGAACTAGAATGAGCAGTTCCACGCGCATGCCCGGGAAACTCATGAATATTCATGTAGGCTCCGCCCACTGCCTCTACAGATGCACAACTCACTTTTGCCCCACATTTCACGGTGCACTTGGTGCAAAAGGGAGAGCGCGCGAAACTTGTCACTTGAAAGCGAAAAACAGTGTTTGAGATTGGTCGCAGCAGATTCAAGCAGCTGTAGTTATGTACTTGTGTTTGTGCTAGAAAAATATACAAGACATTTGTGAGAAAATATTCTACAAGTGTGCAACTCTCATTGGATGAATTCACATACTGATTTGCAGATGAGCAAAATTTCTCCGTGACTTCACATTTTTTGATGCGGGTGTGTAAATGCGTTTTGCACCATATTCACTGCAGCAACTGTAGCAAAAAATGTGAGCATATGAGTTTCTTAATTTGTGATTTGTAGAATAGAATTTGTGCACCTGCAATGAAGAATTTGAGAAGGTGTAACTGTTGTGTTGTGTTGGTGGAAGATAAAAAAAAGTCTACAAGTTTGCAACTCTTAAAACATTTCTCTCTGTGACTTCAAATTTACTGATACACATGTGTGGCTATTCTCTACAACTTCAAATTCCACTGTCACAGGCGTTCAGTAGTTTTGCACCAAAAATACCTCCATAGTTATCCCTCAAATAAGAACATGCCGAGTAAACACTGCTGCTATGGAACTTGCAGAAACGACTCCAGACACTATGACCGTCCACATATGAAGGATGTATTCTTTATTCGTTTCCCGAAGCCAAAAACCCAGAGGGATAAATGTGAACGATGGGTCAACTTGTGCGGACGACAATTTGGCACCGGGGACATCATTCTCGGACAGAGTTAGCAGGTTTAGCTCAGTAGACATCTCGTCCGTAAACTGTTTACATGCGTCTAGCATGAGTGACACGCGCGAGTTTGACCCCCCTAGCAACCGTCGCTAGCTTAATGAATATTAATGAGAAAAGGTGACGTATATCGTGCGGTACGCTATTTAAGACTCTGATGATCTCAGACACAATATTCACACACACACACACACACACACACACACACACACACACACACACGTGGTGTTACTGAACCTGGTACAATTTACTTATATTTCTAGTGAGTAAATCAGCCATTTGAACTTTAAATGAAAATATGATGATGAAAATCGTTAAAAACTATTCTTACCATAGTGTCTCCAGTTTATAATGTGGATCATCCTTCAGATCCTTTAACAGCTTCACTCCTGCTTCTCCTAGTTTATTCCCAGACAGATCCAGTTCTCTCAGGTGTGAGGGGTTTGATCTCAGAGCTGAAGCCAGAGCAGCACAACCTTCATCTCTGACACCACACTCCTCCAACCTGTAGAGAACAATGACACACATTAAGCCTATATCCAGAGATAAACATGACACTTAAAAAATAATAACATAATGCTGTCAATATGAAATATCTACAAATATTCATTAGAAACAAGTTGTTAAACACATCAGTTAGGATTAGGGAATTCAATATACAGTTTGTACAGTATCAAAATCATTATTTCTATGGAAAATCCCCATAAAACATGGAAACCCAACGTGTGTGTGTGAATGTGCTTTAATGCTTAATGTATTAGTAAACATTTTAAGGAACGTGTGTGTGTGTGTGTGTGTGTGTGCTTAATGTATTTGTAAGCATTTTAAGAAACATTGTGTGTGTGTGTGTGTGTGTGTGTGTGTGTGTGTGTGTGTGTGTGTGTGTGTGTGTGTGTGTGTGTGTGTGTGTGTGTGCGCGCTTAATGTATTTGTAAGCATTTTAAGGAACGTGTGTGTGCGTGCGTGTGTGTGTGTGTGTGTGAGAGAGAGAGAGATTGCCCTTTCCAAAATACAGCATCTCTTTGCAAACATACATATCCCTAAATGCATCTTAAATGAGCTGAATAATAAGACTGTAGGCCTGGTAAGACGCTGGATAGGACTAAATGCACACTCGACAAGAGACGTCCTGTTTCACAGGTCCAGAGAGGGAGGGCTGGGCGTCCCTCATATAGAGTGGGTGTATGTTGCCGCCAGAATAAGCAACCTGTTAAGGATGTTAAATAATGACGACGCAGCCGTGCGTGAGCTTGCCCGAGCCTCACTTCTACTACATCTGGGGAAACGCAAGGTCCCTCTTTCTACATCAGATGATGCCAGCTTCCTCGGGTTCAGAAGAAAATCCAATGGAAAATTGGACACCAACACACCAGGCTTTGGCGTGCGCTCGGACTGGCTGGACCTGAATGACCTCTGCAACCACGCAAATATCCAACTGCGCTGGAGGAACATAGCAGGACAGTCGGCGGAAGTCAATAAGAACATTGTCACGGATTCAACCATCACGGCAGAGGCAACCATCACAACTGGCGACAACATTCAACTCCTTGACACTCAAAACATCAGAAGGACAATAATCGATCACTTCCATTTGCGTATGATACAGCACTGGACAGGCCTACGCCTACAAGGACAACTGGCCTGCCTGCCCTGTGCCGACCATAACGTATCACACACAGTTCTGAAAAACACAGCCCTACAAGATGACATCCACAGATTCACAATTAAAGCTCGTCTTCAGGTACTACCAACAAAGTCCAACTTAGCAACATGGTTTCCATCTGCACACGAGCCGTTTTGCCTGCAACATCACAGACAAAGAGAGACGATCGCGCACATCCTTAATGGCTGCTCTGCCTACAAAGGACTGTACATCGCGCGCCACGACCGTATTGTTGCACTCTTAGTGAAGGAGCTCAGAGACAATGTCAACCTTACCACAATCCATTGTAATGAAAAGATCAAGACAGACTGGTTCTCCCCCCCACACGAACAGTGCGCTACATTGGAAACTGCCATAAATCACTTACCAAATACACCTGACATAGTTGTAATTAATGAACACACCAAAGCCGTTACAATAATAGAAATTGGTTGCTCTTTTGATGCTTACATGGACACCTGCTATGCTTCAAAACTGTTGAAATATAAACCATGGTACAATGTTTTCAATAACTTTGGCTACTCCTGTAAAGTTATTGCCCTCATTTTTGGCAGTTTAGGCCATGTGCACAAGTTGTGTGTAAGAGGCCTGCAGATTTGCGGACTACATAAGAACAAGGCCAAAACACTGACGAGATATTGCTCTGTATCAGCAGTAATTGGTAGCCTCTATATATGGAGGCGTAGGTGCCACCTTTACCCTTAATATGCATAATGTACTGAGATATTGGCTGCTGTTGTACACCTTTCTGTCAAATTTGGATTATGTCATGATATATGCTTATCTATTAATTCAAATAAAGAATTTAAATGTGTGTGTGTTTGTGTTTGTGTTTGTGTGTGTGTGTGTGTGTGTGTGTGTTAGCAGGGGAGCAGTGTGTGTGTTGTTATATGTGGCAAAAAGATAAGATAAGGGTTTATAGAAAATCCAGAGCTTCCCACTCCCCACTTTACGACATTAGCCACTTTTGCACTGTCGGGCCGAACGGTTCTCATTGCTTAACCGATCCATTCCATGCCGATCCGGGTCAGCTGGTACGGTTACGGTTTCTTTTTCCACTGTGGGTTTGACAGCAGCCGCTCTTTGGAATGTAACACAAACGCGTCAGTCGTTGCCTTGGTAACGCGGCGGTTTACTGATGATATGAGATGTAAATAGCGATCGCGTTATGGAGAATGATCAGCTATTGCTTTTAATTTTATTATTGCTTTGTTTTCTTCACTCAAAGAGCGCACTTAACCAGCTACAGAGAAACTGGCAGCCAGGCAACAGACAAGTGACCAATCCTGGAGACTTTACTTCACGGATTCTACCAGCACGGTTCGGCTGAGGATTCATTATCATTATAAGAACCGTTCGGCCCGACAGAGGAATAGCAACTATTGTGGAGGCGTTCATGTGTGTTCAACTCGTAAATACAATCTTTACGAGATAACATGAACGCACCATATGAGTGTTGAGTGACGTAATATCCCTTTCAAGTGGACACGTGGAAGAGACGTGAGACTGAAAGCACTGAAAGCCCTCGCGCTACTCATATGCTGAGAGAGAGATAAGACAGTAGAGCTGCACGATACATCTTTAAAATACTGTGATCTCCATTCAAACACCCACACAATCTTCTTCCATTTCGTCTGTCTATTAAACCTTTGACAAAATCATATCACAACATTTTAAATCTGTGTTGGCGCTGCCGCTGACCCAGAGAGAGTTGTCATGAAACAGCTTCAAAAAAGGTCTTTAAAACCTCATAATAGCATCATTATTTCTGTGATACAATAGATCAAATTATCATAGAAGTACTGGGATAAAAGTTTAAAGTCCAAATATAAACACTGATGTCTACGATAGCGATCAAAGTAGAGTAAATCAGCCTTTGATAGAAACTTGGCGCTTAAAATAACGCATTTATCGATTACATTATTCCGCCACTAGGTAGCGACAAGTGACTGTTAAAAAATGTATTTGTAATTGAATTATTTAATCAAGAGAATGTAGTATTGTATGATGATTCTGAAATAAAACTCAGAAAGATGTGATGAATTGAATTTGTAAATATGACTCATCTTACACATCATGTACAGTCTGTGTAAGTGTATGATTTAACTTTTACCCATAGTCTAGTGTAAAAAAAAGAAGAAATACATTGCAATATCGAATCACAATATTGTAGAAACGCAATTCTTAAAAATTGCAGTACATATCGTATCCAGCCCTCGTGTGCGTGTGTGTGTGTGTGTGTGTGTGACTTTGAGAGAGAGAGAGAGAGAGAGAGAGAGAGAGAGAGTGTGTGTGTGTGTGTGTGTGTGTGTGTGTGTGTGTGTGTGTGTGTGTGTGTCTGTACAAGTGTGAGCTTAAAGTATTTGTAAACATGGTAAGGAACTCTTAATATTAATGTAATTAATGTCCAATAAAGGCTGTATTAAAGCACTTAATGACATTTTCTGATTCTCCGTGACCTAATCTAGAGTGAGAATTATTTATGATTAATACGTTGTTAACAAAGCATTATCTGACTCTTTACATAAGAGCTAATTAAACAATAATACTTGGTTAATTACAGTGAACCAAGAATTTGCTATTTGTATATAGTCTCTTAATATATTAACTACAGCTTATATTATTATATACTATTCATTAACTATAAACTAATAGTTTGAAAATGATTTATAAGCGCTGTGTTACTGTATACTTGTGATAAAGTGTTGCCATTATTTCAAACCGGTCGCATTAAGTGTAATTGTTCCTTTTGTATGTGATGGAGTGATTCTTCTTTTTCAAAAATAACACAAAATAAACAAAGTAAAGATGAATTTGACTGATAGCATTATTATTATTATTTTCAAGATTTCCATAGATATGGTGATATATTGTTATTGTGTGTTATTTTGGCCATGATAATCATGTAGTGATAAATCTGATATGGTGACAGCCCTGGTTCAGGTGAAACACACACCACTTCCCTCTTTTCAGCTGCACACACACATTTTGAGGCAATGCTCAAGCTTTTACAAGGGTCTGTTTGCACAAGCATTACAAGGCAAGTTGATTTACAGCAAACATTTGTAATTTACAAAAACCTCTTCACTGTATCCTGCATGTGTTGTCTGGTTTGTAGTTCGTCCGGTTTATTTAACTGTTAGTTTTAATAATATAGTAAGATGTAAATGTTCCTCTTCAGGGAGACTCCTCACCGCTGCCTTCTACCGCCGGCAGGATCTGACGGCTCAAGCTGGAATCTGTCGCTGAACCACCGGATGGGGCTTACACCAAAGATATATTGTATACACTATCTACTGTACATATTAATCCTTATTCACTCCGAGTCTTTATGGTAGAGATGATCTTACCCCAGTGTCTCCAGTTTACAGTGAGGATTCTCCAGTACAGCAGAGAACAGCTTCACTCCTGAGTCTCCTAGTTTATTCCCAGACAGACCCAGTGTTCTCAGGTGTGAGGGGTTTGATCTCAGAGCTGAAGCCAGAGCAGCACAACCTTCATCTGTGACACCACAATCCCTCAACCTGTAGAGAACAATGACACACATTAAGCCTATATCCAGAGATAAACATGACACTTAAAAAATAGATAACAATGCTGTCAATATAAATATATACAAATATTCATTAGAAACAAGTTGGTAAACACATCAGTTAGGATTAGGGGATTCAATATACAGTTTGTACAGTATAAAAATCCAACATGTGTGTGTGTGTGTGTGTGTGTGTGTGTGTGTGTGTGTGTGTGTGTGTGTGTGTGTGTGTGTGTGTGTGTGTGTGTGTGTGTGTGTGTAATTAATGTATTTGTAAACAATTTAAGGTTAGGACTGGGAGGAAAATATCGACTCACCAAACTATCGCAATTTTTTGGTTCACGATTTTAAAATAGTTTTTTTTTTTTCAGAATCAATATTGATTCACATTAAATTGCTTTAGTTTTGTCCTTGCTTATAGATGAGGTTGACAGAAGTTAGACACTTTTGTTCCAACAGAGGATTTTTTTCCACCATTTCAAGTGGACGCGTGGAAGAGACGTGAGACTGAAAGCACTGAAAAGCCCTCGCGCTACTCATATGCTGAGAGAGAGATAAGGCAGTAGAGCTGCACGATTCATCTTTAAAATACTGTGATCTACTCAACAGAGCAAGTCTCCCCCTCTCTCCTCTGGGAGACGCTGAAAGTAGTGCTCAGGGGGGACATTATATCATATACTGCTTTTATTAACAAAGAGAGGGAAAGGAAAAGACGACAGCTAATGGAGATGATATCCAAAATTGACAGTCAATACTCTACTTCTCCAACACCAGAACTTTATAAAGAAAGGATTGATCTTCAAACCCAATATAATCTAATTTCATCAAGTCACGCAGAACAGCTTATTCTCCGGTCGCAAGGTTTTTTCTATGAGCACGGTGATAAGGCTGGTCGACTTTTAGCCCATCAACTTAAATCTAGGTCATCAGCACAACATATTTCTCAAATTACAGATGATGCTGGGGATTTAACTATAGATCCCCTTACAATTAATAACATTTTTATGAACTTTTACTCTAACCTTTATAAATCAGAAACCCCTAAGGATCAGTCTAAATTGGCAGGGTTTTTTGACAACATAAATGTCCCCACGATTTCATTGGAACATAAAAAAGACTTAGATCATCCTCTTCAGCTACAAGAAATATGTGTGGCCATATCAGCGTTGTAAAGCGGCAAGGCCCCGGGGCCCGATGGCTTTCCGATCGGATAGGTTCGGATTCGGCCCCAGATTTATAGAGTGGACCCGTCTTCTGTATACTTCCCCAGTTGCTTCAGTGGTTACTAAGAAATGGCGATCCAAAAAAATGTCCCTTTCAAGGGGCACGCGGCAAGGGTGCCCAATAAGCCCCCTTTTGTTTACAATTGCAATTGAACCACTTTCTCTAGTATTAAATCCACACCTTCTTTTCATGGTATAAACAGGTGGGGTGTTGAACATAAGCTCTCATTATACGCTGATGACTTGCTTCTTTACATTTCAGATTCTTTATCATGTATCAATGATATTATCAAAATCCTGCACAATTTTGGGACTTTCTCAGGCTATAAATTGAATATTTCTAAAAGTGAATGTATGCCTGTTAACACACTTGCCAAGGCATATGCCTGACTCTGCATTCCCCTTTCGCTTGGCAAGATCTAGGTTTAAATATCTGGGTATCAATATTGCACATAACTTTAAAGGACTATACGAAAATAATTTTACTCCTCTTTTGATTAAACTCAAATCTGATCTTCAAAAATGGAGGATTCTTCATTTAACCCTGGCTGGTAGGGTGAACTGTGTTAAAATGACAGTTCTTCCAAGATTCTTATTTCTGTCAGGACCACTACCGTCAAATATGATTGACAATTAGCATACAGTTTGGATTGGCGGAATGGTTCCGTTCTGGGCGAGAACTCCCTGCGCATCCATGCAGCCTAGCATGGATAAGAGCAGGGAGAGCAGCAATAATCCCCCTTGGGGTAAACAGAACAGAACCAACATGAAAGTTTGCAAATATATTTAATTCAAGATTTTAAGGTACAACATTATTCGATAATTATTCTGATTCAAGGGGAATCAGAATGTCAAATCCTAACTGGGCAAGAGGAGGAGCTGGGGATGGAGGAGGGTAATTAGCTCCTGAGAAACGCGATAGCTGCTGATACTACTGAAGGAGCTTATATATGTATATGGTGATAGGCGTCGTATTCCTATAGGTAGATGTGGATCAGCTGAGGGTCAGCTGATGCGAGCTTGACTAACATGACCTGCCAGAACTAACGCTACGCTCTGGCGCGGATTAATGCACAGGCTTACATAGGCTGCAGCCTAGGGGCCCCACGTGTTCAGGGGGCCTCGGATTGGCCAGACAATTTTTTTTTTTTTTTTTTTTGGGATTCCAGTTTGGATGGGCCAGAACGTTAAATAAAAAACGTTATCTAATCACTGTTTAACCTAATAAAAATTACTGACTAATATACTGTTAAATTATCTGTGACTATACAGATTTTAATAGCTTTGTTGCATTGTAAAAAAGTTTCGGTGCATAGGACGGACCTATCCGCGATCGCTCTCCGTGGTTCTGACCAAAGAAGAGCGCTTTGGAATCTCCATTACGCATCATAAGCATCATTCCTGGGCTGCGTTTCCCGATAACACTCGCTGTCTCTTAGCGCGCTACGAAGACTCTTAAGGTATAACTTAACTAAAGGTTAAACCATTGCTAGGCGTCTTCAGGGCTATCATCCACAGGCAGAGGCGCTGAGAGGCAGAGGCGCTGGCGCCCTCCTAGCAATGGCGCTGGTCGCGCTAGCATCCTGGGGTGGCAGAGACGAAGATGTAGGTGATGATGTGGGTCTCAGCTCTCTTCATTTCCTGGTTGCAGCGATGACTCCGAGACTGTACGTGCGCGTTTAAGGTACCTAAACAACGACTGTTGCAACAGGGCCGAGGGCTGGGTTGGAAAATATGTGACGTAATTATGTTTTTTAATTTAATCAATGTTGATTATGAAAGTGAGCATGCAGCATGAGAAAGATATGATACATCATGAGATGTGCAATATGTCTGGAGACATGGGTAAAACATTTTGACCACTTCATTAAGTTTTGTTTTGTAGTCTCTTTTTTAAAAGATTTTCGTTTTGTATAAATTGTATCTTAATTTTGATCAATGTTTTATCAACAATTTGCCTGTATTTATTAAATAACAAGCAAATATATAGCAGACAGTGTAATAAGGCGCCGACACGATCACTTGCATTGCATGTGAACTGGAGGGCGCCGAAACTCAGCTTGTGCCTCACAGATTTGAGAAATATAGGCTATCTATTATAGAAAGTTTGAAATGTCTACTTTTAAACGAAAATATTAAAAATTAAAATAAATAGGCTAGCCTACTCTCTGAATATGTAATATGAAATGTGCATTTCTTTTTGGCGTTCATGGCGAGACCACATCATCAACTTCATCTTTACTGCGACACAGAAAACACCAGTTTATTAATAAATAATTAATAAATGTCTCCTTGTGGTCGTGCGCTTGAGTGCGGCTATATTATGTAAACTCTCATCTATCTGGTATATAGCCTAAGTAATTAAATTAATATAAAGGGGCGATTTGTCCACGAATGGCTTAAATGAACAACTACTAGTCGACTAGAAAAAAACTTTAGTCGGAGGCAGCCCATATTCCACATATTTGCAGGCCATTCTGGGTTGAGCGAGCGACCCTGAGCGGAATGAGCAAGCGGAATATTCAGAAATGCGCTCTCCGCTCACATGCTCTGATCGGAACAAACCCGAACCACTGTCTGCTGAACTTGCGCAGAAACATCAAAGACAGGTTAGACATAACCAGCTTTTTAAAATTATTATTTTTTAAACTAATATTTAGACTATTTTAGCACAAATTATGAGCTTATTGCCGATTTTTTATAATTCTTGACAAAATTAGAACATATTAAAAAAATATATTTTTTTTTTTTGAAGAAAAGTTTTTGATGGGCCTGTTGAAAAGTGGGTGGGCCTAAGCCCGTCAGGGCGCGAACAAAAGAAGACCCTAATTGGCCCATTTAGAAACATTTAAAAAAAACAAGCAGGTGATTGGGTAGATGTGAATTGGTTATCCAATCAGCTGCTGCTGGTCAAATCATGTCAATCATTTTCATTTACGTCACTGCTATTGCTGGACGACATAGTGGCATAATGGCTGAAAGAAAGCATGAAAGTGGAGCACAAAAACAACAGCAAGTGATGAGAGAGAGAGAGACAACAGCAAGTGATGAGAGAGAGAGACAACAGCAAGTGATGAGAGAGAGAGAGAGAGAGAGAGAGAGAGACAACAGCAAGTGATGAGAGAGAGAGAGACAACAGCAAGTGAAGAGAGTTGAAATGTGAAGGTATTTTGTTGCTTTGATGATTATAGTTACATGTGTTTTGGGGCTGTGGTGGCAGATAATACTATCTGACATTCTTTCCACTTACACCTCTGTTTATGTTAGTTTTGGTTGTACTGCCAGTGTTTCTTGATCATAATTAAATGGTTGATTCTAAGCACTGGGCCTTGTTTGTATTTGTGGTTTGTTTGTAATGTTACATTTTTCATTTTACCTACGTGGTGTGGTGGTAATTGTCTTAATCAATGCCTTCCCATCTTCTTATCCAAAGCTTTTTTCAACAGAATAGACAAACTTATATCCAGTTTTATAAGGGATGGGAAAACCCCTAGGATTCGGAAAGAGTTTCTCCAGAAAAATAGGAGTGATGGAGGTTTAGCTCTCTATATTATTATTGGGCAGCTCAAGTTCAAAAGATAGTCTACTGGATGCACTCATCAGGTACCACTGATTGGTGTGAAACGGAATCTAAATCCTGCACAGAAACCTCTTTACAAGCCCTGGTAACATCTAGCCTACCTATTAAAATAGCACAATATACTTCAAATCCGGTTGTCTACTCTTAAAATATGGACTCAGCTACGCCAGCATTTGCAGTCAAGACAAGCACTTCTGCTTCAGAGCCCAATATGTACTAATCATGCATTCTTCCCTGCCAAACTAGACTCTGCATTTAAACAATGGCAAGATAAGGGCATTGCTCAATTTGGTGATCTTTATATTGATGGTCTCTTTGCTAGTTTTAATGATCTGCGCTCCAAATTCAATCTTAGTCAAGCTGACCTTTTTCGTTATTTTCAGATACGACATTTTGTGAATGCCCATCATTTCCACATATCCCATCTAAGTCTCCTGCAGACTCTCTGTTGGAAGCTCCTCTCCATCTACAAGGTTTTATTTCAAGAATATATACAATTTTCATGTCCTTAAAAAGTGCAGGAACAGACAAAGTTAAAAGTGGATGGGAGGAAGAGCTTGGAACAGTATTTTCAGAGGAGTTCTGGAGCAATGCCCTCCATAGAGTGAATGGTAGTACCTCTTGTGCCCGATTGAGTCTTATACAGTTTAGGGTTTTGCACCGTGTGCACCTAAGCAGAACAAGGATTGCCTCTTTTAATCCTACCTATGATAAGACCTGTATAAGATGTCACACTGGAGAAGCGGATCTGACTCATATGTTTTGGACGTGCCCCACACTTACTGTTTATTGGTCAACCATATTTGATACACTCTCTAACTGAAGCCATGTGCTGAATTTGCTATATTTGGTGCTGTCACAGTGTCTAGTTTGTGTTTCCCCAGGTGTCCACTAGAGGTCTCTTCCCCATACTGTCACCATTCACTCTGGAACTGCATTTCCCATAATCCTTTGTCTGTTCTCATCACTCATGATTGCACTCAGCTGTTCCCTATCACATTGTTAGTTTCTGTGTATATATACCCTGTCTGGTCAGTGTTTGTGACAGAGTCGTTGTTTAAATGTCACTAACACTTCTGAAGTCTGTTTCCTTGCCTGTTCTTGTTTTGTTTCTTGTTTATTTGTTTATTGGACTGCTAAAATGGATTTTGACCCCTGCATGGATGACTACGAGTTGGATTGCCCTGACAATAAATATGCTACATTTGGATCCACCTTTTTCTCTGTGTGTTCCCGTGACAGACACTGACCAGACAGGGTATATATACACAGAAACTAACAATGTGATAGGGAACAGCTGAGTGCAATCACGAGTGATGAGAACAGACAAAGGATTATGGGAAATGCAGTTCCAGAGTGAATTGTGACAGAATGGGGAAG
The DNA here is from genome assembly GCA_021554675.1 of Leuciscus idus. Lineage (NCBI taxonomy): Eukaryota > Metazoa > Chordata > Actinopteri > Cypriniformes > Leuciscidae > Leuciscus > Leuciscus idus. The sequence goes on from CM038624.1 coordinate 3,867,759, forward strand.
AGACCTCTAGTGGACACCTGGGGAAACACAAACTAGACACTGTGAAAGGTGCTCCAGGTGATGAATCCAATCTGACTCAAAGACAACTAAACATTATTGCTTTTGCATCCTTATTGGCTCGCAGACGGGTGTTATTACATTGGAAATCTGCAATCCCACCTAAAGCATCGCATTGGCTTCAGGACTTGATGTTATACCTACACTTGGAAAAGATTAAATATTCAATTAGAGGTTCCCATAAATTCTCTTTTGTCTGGCAACCCTTATTATCCTATTTCTCTGCCATAAATGTACTTCCTGGGGAGTAGTGGGATTTACATTGGTATTGTAACTTTTTCTTCTACACACAACTCTCTATATGACCATCTCGTGGTATTTGATGCTCAGATACATGTGCTCCAGGTGTTTTTACAGGTATTTACATGTGTAAATATGTAGGGCTTGTGTTTATTGTTGTATCATTGTTACATCTTTGACTGTGGTGTCCAGCTGTTACTCTTCCCCTCCCTTTTTTTATTTTTTTATTATTTAATTTTTGTTAATATAAATATTACCATTGTTTAACTGTTGCATATTTTTATATCTTTGTTATTTTATTTTAATATTGTATCTATTATTATTATTATTATTATCATCTTTTGTACTATTATTGTTTAATTAACATCATCTAAGGCAGGTTGTTCTGGATTGGGTGGGGAGGGATTGATAATGTAAAAAAAACAAAAAAAACAATAGCATTTATAGTTGAAATAAATAAACGTACAAAAAAAAAATACTGTGATCTCCATTCAAAAACATTTTCTGATTCTCCGTGAGTGAGAAATATTTATGGTTGATACGTTGTTAACAAAGCATTATCTAACTCTTTATATAAGAGCTAATTAAACAATAATACTTAGTTAACTACAGTGACAGTGAACCAAGAAATTGCTATTTGTATATAGTCTCTTAATATATTAACTACAGCTTATATACTATTATATACTATTCATTAACTATAATAGCCTGGGTTTCCCCATGCTGCCTTGGGCGCAGCGCGATTTTATTCACGCTGCTAGGCAGCCTGGATACCATGGACCAGATTTTCGCCTCAGCGAGGGGACCAATCACAGAACGGGGAGGGAGCAGCAAGACGATGATGACGTCTATGAGACACACCGAAGCAGTTTGTTTATATCTATGGATCCAACATGACAGCAGACGCGAAGTTACCTTTCGATGCAGCCTTAGATAGTGTTCTAAGTAGTTTAGAACGCAAGTTTATTTCGTCTTCTTCCTCATCGAATTTCTGTCGCTCTACATACGTCATCTGGTATAATTGAAACGATTGGCTATGAGCTACGTACAGGCGCATTTGATAGACATTCGTAGCGCCCAATAAACGGCTCTGGGCATTCATAAACCACACCTCAAATACGAGAAAATGAACGTGGTTCCCAGACCACGTCTCAATGAGAAAGAGGTCTGACATTAGCCAGGCTATAACTATAAACTAATAGTTTGAAAATGATTTCCTTTTGTATGTGATGGAGTGATTCTTCTTTTTCAAAAATAGCACAAAATAAACAAAGTAAAGATGAATTTGACTGATAGCATTATTATTATTATTATTTACCAAGATTTCCATAGACATGGTGATATATTGTTATTGTGTGTTATTTTGGCCATGATAATCATGTAGTGATAAATCTGATATGGTGACAGTCCTGGTTCAGGTGAAATACACACCATTTGTAATTTACAAAAACCTCTTCACTGTATCCTGCATCTGTTGTCTGGTTTGTAGTTCGTCCGGTTTATTTAACTGTTAGTTTTAATAATATATGAATATGTAAATGTTCCTCTTCAGGGAGACTCCTCACCGCTGCCTTCTACCGCCGGCAGGATCTGACGGCTCAAGCTGGAATCTGTCGCTGAACCACCGGATGGGGCTTACACCAAAGATTTATTGTATACACTATCTACTGTACATATTAATCCTTATTCACTCCGAGTCTTTATGGTAGAGATGATCTTACCACAGTTTCTCCAGTTTACAGTGAGGATTCTCCAGTCCAGCAGAGAACAGCTTCACTCCTGCATCTCCTAGTTTATTCCCAGACAGACCCAGTTCTCTCAGGTGTGAGGGGTTTGATCTCAGAGCTGAAGCCAGAGCAGCACAACCTTCATCTGTGACACCACACTCCTCCAACCTGTAGAGAACAATGACACACATTAAGCCTATATCCAGAGATAAACATGACACTTAAAAAATTAATAACATAATGCAATCAATATGAAATATATACAAATATTCATTAGAAACAAGTTGTTAAACACATCAGTTAGGATTAGGGGATTCAATATACAGTTTGTACAGTATAAAAATCATTATTTCTATGGAAAATCCCCATTAAAACATGGAAACCCAACGTGTGTGTGTGTGTGTGTGTGTGTGTGTGTGTGTGTGTGTGTGTGTGTGTGTGTGTAATTAATGTATTTGTAAACATTTTAAGGAACTTGTGTGTGTTAGGACTTGGAGAAAAAAATCGACTCACCAAGCTATAAAAAATTTTTTGTTCACGATTTTAAAATAGATTTTTTTTTATTATTCCAGAATCAATATTGATTCAAATTAAATTGCTTTAGTTTTGTC
>CM038624.1:3870893-3995893 GCA_021554675.1 Leuciscus idus
CTTGCTTATAGATGAGGTTGACAGAAGTTAGACACTTTTGTTCCAACAGAGGATTTGTTTCCACCATTTCAAGTGGACGCGTGGAAGAGACGTGAGACTGAAAACACTGAAAAGCCCTCGCGCTACTCATATGCTGAGAGAGAGATAAGACAGTAGAGCTGCACGATTCATCTTTAAAATACTGTGATCTCCATTCAAACACTCACACAATCTTCTTCCATTTCGTCTGTCTATTAAACCTTTGACAAAATCATTTCGCAAAATTCAAATCTGTGTTGGCGCTGCCGCTGACCCAGAGAGAGTTGTCATGAAACAGCTTCACAAAAGGTCTTTAAAACCTCATAATAGCATCATTATTTCTGTGATATAATAGATCAAATTATCATAGAAGTACTGGGATAAAAGTTTTCAAATATAAACACTGATGTCTACGATAAGCGATCAAAATAGAGCAAATCAGCCTTTGATAGAAACAATCGCAAATCGCAGTTCTTAAAAATCACAATACATATTGTATCGGCACCCAAGTGTCGTGATAATATTGAATCAGGAGATAGGTGCATCATCCCAGCCCTAGTGTGTGTGTGTGTGTGTGTGTGTGTGTGTGTGTGTGTGTGTGTGTGTGTGTGTGTGTGTGTGTGTGTGTGTGTGTGTGTGTGTGTGTGTGTGTGTGTGTGTGTGTGTGTGTGTGTGTCTGTACAAGTGTGAGCTTAAAGTATTTGTAAACATTTTAAGGTACTCTTAATATTAATGTAATTAATGTCCAATAAAGGCTGTATTAAAGCACTTAATGACATTTTCTGATTCTCCGTGACCTAATCTAGAGTGAGAACTATTTATGGTTAATACGTTGTTAACAAAGCATTATCTAACTCTTTACATAAGAGCTAATTAAACAATAATACTTGGTTAATTACAGTGACAGTGAACCAAGAATTTGCTATTTGTATATAGTCTCTTAATATATTAACTACAGCTTATACTATTATATACTATTCATTAACTATAAACTAATAGTTTGAAAATGATTTATAAGCGCTGTGTTACTGTATACTTGTGATAAAGTGTTGCCATTATTTCAAACCGGTCGCATTAAGTGTAATTGTTCCATTTGTATGTGATGGAGTGATTCTTCTTTTTCAAGAATAACACAAAATAAACAAAGTAAACATGAATTTGACTGATAGCATTATTATTATTATTTTCAAGATTTCCATAGATATGGTGATATATTGTTATTGTGTGTTATTTTGGCCATGATAATCATGTAGTGATAAATCTGATATGGTGACTTCCGGTTATGGCGACGTGCTGACGAGACGCACGAGTTGGCTCCGCTGTAATTTGTAAAGAGATTTTCTACATTTTACCCCTGCTTTCTTCAAACTTCGACCACGATTTGTTTTTCAAGTGAATGCTGTCTAAGAAAAGAAGCCGAAAAAAGTAACAGATATTGCCTCCGACTCCGAGGGCCTGGAAGAATTGTCGGTTGTTGCTTATGGCGAAGAAAATCCACCACGAGCTTTGGAGACCATGCTAGCGGCCTCCACTCTGACACAAGTGACATCCTTCAAGCAATACACTCAGTTAAGAGTCGATATGGCTTCTCAATTTGAGACTGTACTTTCAGCTGTACAAGATGTTAAAAATCAATTCTGCAAGAATGTTTCCGAAGATTGACGCAGTCGGAGGAATGCATCTCACAGACCGAAGATTCGATTTCCACACTTCAGTCGACGACCAGTGCTCTCGAAAAGAAATTAGCCGCACTTACCTGGAAAATAGATGACCTGGAGAATCGAAGCAGACGCTCCAACCTGAGAATCTTAGGTTTACCAGAAAAATCTGAGGGCAGTGACGCATGCCTAGAAAGTTGGCTACCTGAGGCGCTGGACATGGAGCCACTGCGAACACCCCTGGCCATAGAAAGGGCGCACAGGATTGGCAGTACTCGAAGGTCTGATACGGACACAAATTCAACACCGAGAGTGATGATCCTGAAGTTCCTGGATTACAGAGACAAGGAGCGCGTAATGCATGCGGCTAGAGTGAAGAAGGACGTGCTGTTCCAAAATCATCGAGTCATGTTATTTCCAGACCTTTCTGCTGAAGTAAACAAGCAACGTAGACAATTTGACGAAGTCAAGAGTATGGATTAATGTATAACCTACTGTATGGATTAATCTTCCCAGCGCGTCTTCGGGTGACTGTTAATGGCCGATCCCACGTCTTTCAAACACCATCCGAAGTTGATAACTTTCTAACGAATTTATAATCTGGTGACATTATTTCAACGACAGGAATATGTGAATAACGGACGATCATTCAAGATGACATTCTGTATTGGGGACAAGGTAAAACCAGCGGAGCTCAGGTGGGAAGCGACTCATCGCACAGGTGTTTTCTTTGGTGTGTTTTTTTTTTTTGGTAGACCCAGTTAGATGGGGGAAGTTAGAAGTAAAGTAGTGTGTGGATTTGCTGGTGGTTCTCGGCAATACACAGTTGTGGTGTTAAAGTGTTTCTATTTGATGTTTCTAATTGTGTTGGTTTTAAAAAAAAAATGTTTATTGCTGCAAGGTAAAGGTGATTTTCTGTTTCAAAACGAGGGAGAGTATTGGATTATCTCATAATATAAAATATGGCAGAGATTAGAGAGGTTAAGTTCGTTTCATGGAACTGTAGGGGGCTGCATACTCTTACTAAAATCAAACAAGTGATGACTAGGATAAAGCAGCTACAATCTAAAATAGTTTTTCTCTAGGAAACACATTTAATGTCAAAAGATATATGTAGAATACGTAATAGATGGCCTGGCCAAGTGTTTTCAGCTTCATTTAGCTCTCAAGCAAGAGAGGTTATTACAATGATCCATAAATCAATTCCTTTTCAAACAGCTAAGACAATACAGGATCCTTCAGGTAGATATTTAATTGTTCAAGGGACTTTACTATCTAAATCACTGATTCTTGTCAATATTTATGGCCCAAATGAGGACACCCCAAAATTCTATAGTAACCTCTTTCTGACTTTATCCAGCCTTTCTGGGTCGTATGTAATTGGTGGGGATTTCAATTGTACACTGGATCCAATTAGAGATCGCTCCTCTGGCTGTGATCGGTCACATAGACAGACTAGAAAGACCCTTCATTATTTTATTAAGGACTTAAATCTATCGGAAATTTGGAGACAATTACATCCTAAGGATATTCAGTACTCTTGCTTCTCTAGAATACACCAGTCCTATTCCAGAATTGACTATTTTCTAATTTCAGCAACAATTTTGTCATATATTACTAATTGCTTTTATGATACAATAGTAATTTCAGACCACGCCCCTATAATATTCACTTATTCTGATCCTAGGCTATTAAGTAACACTCTAAAATGGAGATTTCACCCGAAATGGCTCCTAGATGAAAAACTTTGTGATTATATCACACAACAGATAGAAATGTATTTTGATATTAATACAACGCAAACCTCAGCTTGTATCAGATGGGAAGCTTTTAAAGTTTTCATTAGAGGTGTTCTTATACTGTAAGCGTCACAAGCAATAAATCAAAAAGCTACAAAAAAGAATTGACTGCACTTGACACAAAAATTTAACTTCTTGGAAAAAAATCCATCACATAAAGACGATTTAACCATTCATCAAGAACTGTTAACTCTCAGAACTAAATACAATGAAGTATCTGCCAAAAAAGCGGCTGCCAGCCTTATGATGTTAAGGCAAAATTATTATGACCAAGTTGAAAAAGCTGGAAAACTGCTAGCTTGGAGAATTAAGCAAAATCAATCTGAAAGAACAATAAATTCTATTGAAGATAATAATGGCAATATCACAAGTGACCCGGTTAAATAACCGATACTTTTAAATGCTTTTTTGAGACTTTATACACCTCTGAATATTCAAATAATGGTGCACAAACAGCCTTTCTGGATAGTTTATCCATACCTATCATTCCTGAAGAGGCAAAAATGTCTCTGGACAAGGATATAACGGAACAAGAAATTATGGAGGCTATTGATAGTTTAACAGTGGGTCGAGCACCGGGGCCAGAGGGTCTTAATGTAAACTTTTACAAAAAATAAAAAATAAAATTGGTTCAACCACTTTTAGACATGTTTGAAAAATCTTTTGGAAATGGTGTGCTCCCAGACTCCTTAAGAAATGCTCTCATTACCTTACTTCCTAAACCTAATAAAATAAATACCAAATGCAAATCATACTGGCCGATTTCATTACTTAATACAGATGTTAAGATATTGAGTAAAATTCTGGAAAGGAGGTTGGAGGCACTTTTACCCGATATAATATATCGAGACCAAAACGGATTTATTAAGGGTAGGCAAGGTCTTCACAATGTTAGAACTTTGCTTAACACTTTATATCTTAAAAAGGGAGCTTCGGATACGGCCATTCCATCCATGGACACTGAAAAGGCCTTCGATAGGGTGGAATGGCCCCATCTATTTGAGGTTCTGAAAAGATTTGGGTTTGGGGAATTTTTTTGTAAATGGATTGAGATACTTTACACGCGTCCTATGGCTGAAGTACTTACTAATAGTATAGTTTCCAGGACATTTAATATTCAAAGGGGCACTCGTCAAGGGTGCCCCCTATCACCTCTTCTTTTTGTCTTAGCAATCGAGCCACTTGCCATAGCAGTAAGGTCTCATGGTAACATACAGGACATCAGATTAAACACCACAGATATAAGAATTTCTTTATACGCAGACGATGTCATATTATACCTAACAGATTTGGCTCACTCCATACCTTCCCTAATAAAACTTCTTTCAACTTTTGGTAACTTCTCTGGCTATAAAGTCAATCAATCTAAATCTTGTATTCTTTTATTGAATAAGGATGATAGTCAACTATCAGCTCTTGCTCATTTTAATGTAGTAGACTCCTTCACTTATTTAGGAATTAAAATCACAGCTAATATAGATAATATATCTTCGGTAAATTACCAACCCCTTTTAAATGACATCTCCAAATTGATAGACAGATGGAGAACTCTACCTATATCATTAATTGGACGAATTAACGCAATAAAAATGACCATATTACCAAAATATTGTACCTCTTTCAAAATATTCCTCTGTGTCCTCCATCCTCTTTTTTTACGTCACTTCGGATTCACTGATTTCATCTGGAATAATAAACGAGCGCGTGTTCGTCTGTCATTGTTATATTTACCATACAATAAAGGTGGTCTTCAATTTCCTAATTTACAGTGGTATTATTGGGCAGCACAATTGCGTTCTACTTTATACTATTTTTCTTCTGAAGCCCCGCCATCATGGCTGGACATTGAATCTTCCCTTATAAAGTCAAAATTACCACTTAATCTTTATCTTATTCGACAAATATCAAAACTCTCAGAAAAGGCAAGGATATTATATCTCATAACCCTATTCTCATTAATACAATTAAAGTCTGGTGCGATGTTCATAAGTATGTAGGCCAGTCAAATACTTTATCATCTTTTACCCCAATATGGGGTAATGAGAGTTTCAAACCAGCTACGTCAGACCCAGGATTTAAGCTTTGGTATTAGGGCTGGGACAACGCGTCGAAGTCATCGATGACGTCGACGCAAAAAATACGTCGACGCAAAATATGCGCGTCGATTCGTCGACCTGTTTTCATTTCTCTAAAAAACGTTTGCAAATTACTTCACAGTGTGTACCTTATGTGCGCTGATACGCGATGGCCATCATTCTATCCAACGGTATATAACCAATCCAGGGGTTTTCCTGCATTGAATTTTTTTGGGCGGCCGCCAAAGCCTTATTTGATCGGTGAGTGATGTAGAATAGAATGACTGACTGCGCTTGACAGGGCGCATATAAGTACGAGAGAGAGAGCCCCGGCCGCGCGCGCGCACTCACCGTCTTCAAACAACACGAGCGCTGTCTTGCTCTCTCTCTCTCCCTCTCTCTCTCTCTCTCTCTCTCTCTCCCTCGTGCATATTAATCAAAATCATTAGACACGATAGAAAAAGGGCGGAAGACCAAAGTTTCACGTGGAGCATTCGGAGATTTTTTTTCTCTTGAATTACCGCGGAGTGTGAATTGTGGTAAAAAATAAACTGCCGGGATAATCACACAACGCTTGCCGTAGGCTACAGGTCCACTAATGACACGTCCGATTCGCGAACTAATGACTCATTTGAACCGATTCACTTTAATGAATGGTTAAAACAACTGATCTGTCCAACACTGAACTCACGAGACGTCTGAATCGGTGTATAACAAATCGGTAACACTTTACAATAATGTTCCATTTATTAAATTCTAGTTAAGTACTTTTTTTTATTAGTTTTTTTTTTTTTTTTTAAGAAAAAGGTGAGTGGCAGAGTGTATTACTATACGTTGTTGTCATTTTTATGTGAATGAAGAATTAAAAGATGCACTTTTTCAGTAAGCTAGGACTATGTGTTTTCAACATAAATGTTCAATTCTGTTGGTTCGGGAAGGACCCCATGACAGGCTGCTGGCTCCCACTGTTAATTTTTATTTATTTTTTTGTTGGAAAAGCACTCTCTGTATTAGCTTAAAGCCCTCAAGTTTACATTGGTTACTGTATTCTTTCAATTGCTCTAAACAAGTATTTTGGGTGACCTTTTTATTTTTTTATTGAATGCTAGACATCAAGTTGTTGTTATTTTCATCTGAAAGAAGAACTTTTTTTCAGTAAGCTAGGCCCTATGTGTTTAGTAAGCTTGTTTCAGTAAGTTATGTGTTTTCAAGGCTTTAAGGTTTTATTGAATGCTACCTCTGACTAAGAATGCATTACTATGCACTTGTATAGTCTTTTATTTTGGAATTTTAAGAGCAATAAACATATTGCAATGTTAAGGAATTCATGTTGTTTTCATTCAGATATGTAAATTAGCATGTATAAATTGCTATTAGTCAATTAATGGGGATTGGGGAGATAATCGATAATCGAATCGAATCGGACTGGAAAAATGAATCGTTAGATTAATCGATGCATCGAAAAAATAATCGCTAGATTAATCGTTTAAAAAATAATCGTTTATCCCAGCCCTATTTGGTATGATAAAGGGCTGCAAAAAATTTAGGATTTTTATAAAGGAAATGACTTAATGTCTTTTGCGGAGATTGTAGCACAGTTTGATATTCCCAAAAAACATTTCTTTAAATTCCTTCAGTTTAGGAGCTATGTTTCTTCCTACCAAGGTACAAAGCTTACAATACCCACTAAAACTTCTTTTGACATTTTACTATCAAAGTCTTCCCAATCTAAAGGTTTAATATCGATGTTTTATAAGTTGTTGGAGTCATACGCTAAAGAATCTTCAGAATCCAAACTGTTCTTATGGAGAGAAGAGTTAAAAATGAACATATCCTTAGATATATGGGAAAATATATGTATGAATGCTCAATCGCAAACTATTAACAGTAATCTCAAATGAATACAGTACAACTGGATTATGAGAATGTATTTTACTCCAGTTAGGTTAAATAAAATGAATCAGAATTTTCCAGACACATGCATTAAATGCTCAACTGATAAAGGCACATTGTTGCACTGCATGTGGAATTATCCTAAGGTGCAGGAGTTCTGGAAAGAGGTAATTTTACTAATTTCTCAGATGGTATCTGTCAATCTCCCAATGAGACCAGAAATTTGTATTTTGGGGATTTTTCCTGACAATTTGGTACATTGTAGAAGCACTCGTAGATTCATTGACATGTGTATACTTCAAGCAAAGCGTTTAATAGCTATGTATTGGAAGAAAGTGGAAAAGCCACCTATTGTACAGTGGATCAATAATATGTCCTTTTGTTTGTCGATGGAAAAGATTACATACATTTTGAAAGGTAAATTGTCTTTTTTTAAGACTGTTTGGAAACCCTTTATATCCTTTATTTCAAATTCAGATTTCAGTAATATAATGAATGAGGTAGAAAGAGATAAGATAACTTGATTCTCAATCTATTTTCACTTTGCATGTTATTACTAGTAAATCATTAGTCATTTAATCATTTACTATTTTTCCTAAATTACCCCCTCTCATATCATGATTTGCTTCTCTTGTATGCATGATTACTTCCAACTCTTCTTAATGTGTAGCTATCCTAATTGACCTGTGCCTGTTTTTATTTATTTATTTTATACATTTATTTATTTTTAATTACTTTTAATTATTTTTCGTTTTCCTATGGAAGCCCGTTTCCGCCACGTTGAGTAAAAAAAAAAAGATTCTTTAAGTCATAATAATGAGAAACTTTCTCATAATAATGAGAAACTTTCTCATAATAATGAGAAACTTTCTCGTAATAATGACTTAACATCTCAAAATAATGAGAAACTTTCTCGTAATAATGACTTAAACATCTCGTAATAATGAGAAACTTTCTTGTAATAATGAGAAACTTTCTCGTAATAATGACTTAAACATCTCGTAATAATGAGAAACTTTCTCGTAATAATGAGAAACTTTCTCGTAATAATGACTTAACATCTCGTAATAATGAGAAACTTTCTCGAAATAATGACTTAACATCTCGTAATAATGAGAAGCTTTCTCGAAATAATGACTTAACATCTCGTAATAATGAGAAACTTTCTCGAAATAATGACTTAACATCTCATAATAATGAGAAACTTTCTCGTAATAATGACTTATTTTCTCGCACTTCTACGCATGCGCAAAGCAGCGGAGCAGAAGGGCGTGCCGCACTAGCGACATCCGCTGGTCAAAGCCGTGTAAATGCATCACAGCAAACATGGCACGCTCTGCAAAACAGTTGTTTTCATTAAAGTCAGTGTGATCTACTAAGTGCAATCTGTAGTATCATTAAATAACATCATCAGTAGGCCTATATCTTCCATACTTTTCCATGCGCACGATAAGGTGTGAAAGTGGAAGGCAGAAGCAGGACGGTTACCATGGTAAAGAAGGACGACTGCTTGTGCACAGCGATGGAAATTGTTACATGAATTTACAAAACTATCAGATTAAAGTTGGAATTTTACATTTATTCGTCAAGTTTAAGTGTAACATCTTCATAAAATATATGGGTATGTGTGTTAATATAACACGTATTTTGCAGATGCTTCTAGGATATTTGATGTGCAGGTTCATCTGGAAGATATCAATACAGAAATCACCTTTAAGATGTTTATGACTTTGGGGACATTTAAACATAAGTGGGCAGTGGAATGGGGGAAAACGCAAGGTCTTGAGACGTGTTTTTAAAAGCTGAACTTCTTTTCAATTGAGCGCCGCGTTTTTAGAACGCCGTGTCATGCGCGAGATGCTGCAGAAGAGCGAGCGAGCGTCCGTCTAGTGCGCGTATGCCTAGAAAAGCAATGAAAAAGCGCGTTCTGTATGAACGGACCCTTACACAGATTTCCAGATAAGTGTTCTTAAACAGATTTGGAAAGGTGTGCTGTCTTATCATTCCTCCATCTATTTGAAATCCATGGATCACCCTTCTGTGTTGCTGCTTGTTCATACACAAAAATACAAATGAATATTACAAAATGAATAAAAGACTATCTAGCTATGGAAGCCCGTCTCATATATTGATCATTTATCATTAATGTTATTCACTGCAGAGCGTGCCATGTTTGCTGTGATGCATTTACACGGCTTTAACCAGGGGATGTCGCTAGTGCGGCACGCCCTTCTGCTCCGCTGCTTTGCGCATGCGTAGAAGTGCGAGAAAATAAGTCATTATTACGAGAAAGTTTCTCATTATTACGAGATGTTAAGTCATTATTATGAGAAAGTTTCTCATTATTACGAGAAAGTTTCTCATTATTACGAGATGTTAAGTCATTATTATGAGAAAGTTTCTCATTATTACGAGATGTTAAGTCATTATTATGAGAAAGTTTCTCATTATTACGAGAAAGTTTCTCATTATTACGAGAAAGTTTCTCATTATTACGAGATGTTAAGTCATTATTATGAGAAAGTTTCTCATTATTACGAGATGTTAAGTCATTATTACGAGAAAGTTTCTCATTATTACGAGAAAGTTTCTCATTATTACGAGAAAGTTTCTCATTATTACGAGATGTTAAGTCATTATTACGAGAAAGTTTCTCATTATTATGAGATGTTAAGTCATAATTATGAGAAAGTTTCTCATTATTATAACTTAAAGAATCTTAATTTTTTTTACTCAATGTGGCGGAAACGGGCTTCCATATTTTCCTTTTCGTTTTTCTTGTGTGTTTTTTAAATTAATACATTTAATTTATATTATTGTTATTTTTTTTATTTTTTTTATTTTTATTATTATTATGTAAAAGAGATCCAACTTTTTAATGTACGATATTGTTGTATTATACTGGCATAAGTTGTTGTATCTCAATAAACAAAGTATAAAAAAAAAAAAAACTGATATGGTGACAGCCCTGGTTCAGGTGAAACACACACCACTTCCCTCTTTTCAGCTGCACACACACATTTTGAGGCAATGCTCAAGCTTTTACAAGCGTCTGTTTGCACAAGCATTACAAGGCAAGTTGATTTACAGCAAACATTTGTAATTTACAAAAACCTCTTCACTGTATCCTGCATCTGTTGTCTGGTTTGTAGTTCGTCCGGTTTATTTAACTGTTAGTTTTAATAATATAGTAAGATGTAAATGTTCCTCTTCAGGGAGACTCCTCACCGCTGCCTTCTACCGCCGGCAGGATCTGACGGCTCAAGCTGGAATCTGTCGCTGAACCACCGGATGGGGCTTACACCAAAGATATATTGTATACACTATCTACTGTACATATTAATCCTTATTCACTCCGAGTCTTTATGGTAGAGGTGATCTTACCACAGGATCTCCAGTTTACAGTGAGGATTCTCCAGTACAGCAGAGAACAGCTTCACTCCTGCGTCTCCTAGTTTATTCCCAGACAGACCCAGTTTTCTCAGGTGTGAGGGGTTTGATCTCAGAGCTGAAGCCAGAGCAGCACAACCTTCATCTGTGACATCACAATCCCTAAACCTGTAGAGAACAATGACACACATTAAGCCTATATCCAGAGATAAACATGACACTTAAAAAATTAATAACATAATGCAATCAATATGAAATATATACAAATATTCATTAGAAACAAGTTGTTAAACACATCAGTTAGGATTAGGGGATTCAATATACAGTTTGTACAGTATAAAAATCATTATTTCTATGGAAAATCCCCATAAAACATGGAAACCCAACGTGTGTGTGTGTGTGTGTGTGTGTGTGTGTGTGAGAGAGAGAGAGAGAGAGAGAGAGAGAGAGAGAGAGAGAGAGAGAGAGAGATTGACTGTGTGTGTAATTAATGTATTTGTAAACATTAAGGAACTTGTGTGTGTTAGGACTTGGAGGAAAAAATCGACTCACCAAACTATCGCAATTTTTTGGTTCACGATTTTAAAATAGTTTTTTTTTTTTCAGAATCAATATTGATTCACATTAAATTGCTTTAGTTTTGTCCTTGCTTATAGATGAGGTTGACAGAAGTTAGACACTTTTGTTCCAACAGAGGATTTTTTTCCACCATTTCAAGTGGACGCGTGGAAGAGACGTGAGACTGAAAGCACTGAAAAGCCCTCGCGCTACTCATATGCTGAGAGAGAGATAAGACAGTAGAGCTGCACGATACATCTTTAAAATACTGTGATCTACTCAACAGAGCAAGTCTCCCCCTCTCTCCTCTGGGAGACGCTGAAAGTAGTGCTCAGGGGGGACATTATATCATATACTGCTTTTATTAACAAAGAGAGGGAAAGGAAAAGACGACAGCTAATGGAGATGATATCCAAAATTGACAGTCAATACTCTACTTCTCCAACACCAGAACTTTATAAAGAAAGGATTGATCTTCAAACCCAATATAATCTAATTTCATCAAGTCACGCAGAACAGCTTATTCTCCGGTCGCAAGGTTTTTTCTATGAGCACGGTGATAAGGCTGGTCGACTTTTAGCCCATCAACTTAAATCTAGGTCATCAGCACAACATATTTCTCAAATTACAGATGATGCTGGGGATTTAACTATAGATCCCCTTACAATTAATAACATTTTTATGAACTTTTACTCTAACCTTTATAAATCAGAAACCCCTAAGGATCAGTCTAAATTGGCAGGGTTTTTTGACAACATAAATGTCCCCACGATTTCATTGGAACATAAAAAAGACTTAGATCATCCTCTTCAGCTACAAGAAATATGTGTGGCCATATCAGCGTTGCAAAGCGGCAAGGCCCCGGGGCCCGATGGCTTTCCAATCGGATAGGTTCGGATTCGGCCCCAGATTTATAGAGTGGACCCGTCTTCTGTATACTTCCCCAGTTGCTTCCGTGGTTACTAATAAATGGCGATCCAAAAAAATTTCCCTTTCAAGGGGCACACGGCAAGGGTGCCCAATAAGCCCCCTTTTGTTTACAATTGCAATTGAACCACTTTCTCTAGTAAAATCCACACCAAACTTATATCCAGTTTTATAAGGGATGGGAAAACCCCTAGGATTCGGAAAGAGTTTCTCCAGAAAAATAGGAGTGATGGAGGTTTAGCTCTCTATATTATTATTGGGCAGCTCAAGTTCAAAAGATAGTCTACTGGGTGCACTCATCAGGTACCACTGATTGGTGTGAAACGGAATCTAAATCCTGCACAGAAACCTCTTTACAAGCCCTGGTAACATCTAGCCTACCTATTAAAATAGCACAATATACTTCAAATCCGGTTGTCTACTCTTAAAATACGGACTCAGCTACGCCAGCATTTGCAGTCAAGACAAGCACTTCTGCTTCAGAGCCCAATATGTACTAATCATGCATTCTTCCCTGCCAAACTAGACTCTGCATTTAAACAATGGCAAGATAAGGGCATTGCTCAATTTGGTGATCTTTATATTGATGGTCTCTTTGCTAGTTTTAATGATCTGCGCTCCAAATTCAATCTTAGTCAAGCTGACCTTTTTCGTTATTTTCAGATACGACATTTTGTGAATGCCCAAAGCCCATCATTTCCACATATCCCATCTAAGTCTCCTGCAGACTCTCTGTTGGAAGCTCCTCTCCATCTACAACGTTTTATTTCAAGAATATATACAATTTTCATGTCCTTAAAAAGTGCAGGAACAGACAAAGTTAAAAGTGGATGGGAGGAAGAGCTTGGAACAGTTTTTTCAGAGGAGTTCTGGAGCAATGCCCTCCATAGAGTGAATGGTAGTACCTCTTGTGCCCGATTGAGTCTTATACAGTTTAGGGTTTTGCACCGTGTGCACCTAAGCAGAACAAGGATTGCCTCTTTTAATCCTACCTATGATAAGACCTGTATAAGATGTCACACTGGAGAAGCGGATCTGACTCATATGTTTTGGACGTGCCCCACACTTACTGTTTATTGGTCAACCATATTTGATACACTCTCTAAAGTATGTAAAGTACAACTGAAGCCATGTGCTGAATTTGCTATATTTGGTGCTCCAAGTGATGAATCCAATCTGACTCAAAGACAACTAAACATTATTGCTTTTGCATCCTTATTGGCTCGCAGACGGGTGTTATTACATTGGAAATCTGCAATCCCACCTAAAGCATCGCATTGGCTTCAGGACTTGATGTTATACCTACACTTGGAAAAGATTAAATATTCAATTAGAGGTTCCCATAAATTCTCTTTTGTCTGGCAACCCTTATTATCCTATTTCTCTTCCATAAATGTACTTCCTGGGGAGTAGTGGGATTTACATTGGTATTGTAACTTTTTCTTCTACACACAACTCTCTATATGACCATCTCGTGGTATTTGATGCTCAGATACATGTGCTCCAGGTGTTTTTACAGGTATTTACATGTGTAAATATGTAGGACTTGTGTTTATTGTTGTATCATTGTTACATCTTTGACTGTGGTGTCCAGCTGTTACTCTTCCCCTCCCTTTTTTTATTTTTTATTATTTATCTTTTGTTAATATAAATATTACCATTGTTTAACTGTTGCATATTTTTATATCTTTGTTATTTTATTTTAATATTGTATCTATTATTATTATTACCTATTATTATCATCTTTTGTACTATTATTGTTTAATTAACATCATCTAAGGCAGGTTGTTCTGGGTTGGGTGGGGAGGGATTGAAAATGTAAAAAAATAAAAATAAATCTCTGTACAAACAAAAGCATTTATAGTTGAAATAAATAAACAAAAAAAAAACATTTTCTGATTCTCCGTGACCTAATCTAGAGTGAGAACTATTTATGGTTAATACGTTGTTAACAAAGCATTATCTAACTCTTTATATAAGAGCTAATTAAACAATAATACTTGGTTAATTACAGTGAACCAAGAAATTGCTATTTGTATATAGTCTCTTAATATATTAACTACAGCTTATATACTATTATATACTATTCATTAACTATAAACTAATAGTTTGAAAATTATTTATAAGCGCTGTGTTACTGTATACTTGTGATAAAGTGTTGCCATTATTTCAAACCGGTCGCATAAAGGGCCCTATCTTGCACCCAGCGCAAGTGACTTTGTACACCGACGCATGTATCATTCCTATTTTGCACCCGCGCAAAGCGGACTTTTCCCTCAACAGACGCACGCCGGTAAGTTAGGAAATACACTTGCGCTCCCGGGGGCGGTTCAGCGCAAAGAGGAGGCGTGTTCCGGCGCAAACGTTCATTCCTGCTATTTTGCAGGTTTAGAAAACAATTGCGCCACTGACCAGGAAAAAATAGTTTAAAGTCAGTGGCGCGTTGCGCATGTTATTCATATGCTATTTTAAGGGCACATGCTTGGCCATAATCAATGTAGCGTGTGCACAACGCGAATACACTTTGATTCTCTCATCTACACAGAAGCAGCAGTTTTCATTTTTGCAAATCATACATTATTACGATAGAACGATAGATAGATAGATAGATAGATAGATAGATAGATAGATAGATAGATAGATAGATAGATAGATAGATAGATAGATAGATAGATAGATAGATAGATAGATAGATAGACAATTTATTATAAAAGCATACATCTAGCTTACACATTTACACAAATTATCATACGCCTGTTTAACCGAAGTTAATTTGGGTGTGTTTCTCCATTTCAATGTAACTTCTCTCTTTTACGGCCGTGACGAGAGCTGTGAACCGCTCCTGGCGCGCGCCTGGCAAATCCGCAATTACAATAGCAATCCGCTATGGAAAAAGCGCATCTGCTCTTAAAGGGAATGTGAGATGACGCTCTGATTGGTTTATTTCACGTTACGCCCAAACCACACCTATGAATAATGAAGCTACTTCAGACCAACCCATTTTAGATTTGCGCCTGGCGCAAGAGTAATTTATCCCGCCGGAAAAATAGCAACAGCGCCGAGACCCGCCCACAAAGCTACTTGCGCTTTGCACTTGACACTTGCGTTTCAGATCGTTAAAATAGGGCCCAAAGTGTAATTGTTCCTTTTGTATGTGATGGAGTGATTCTTCTATTTCAAAAATAACACAAAATAAACAAAGTAAAGATAAATTTGACTGATAGCATTATTATTATTTTTTACCAAGATTTCCATAGATATGGTGATATATTGTTATTGTGTGTTATTTTGGCCATGATAATCATGTAGTGATAAATCTGATATGGTGACAGCCCTGGTTCAGGTGAAATACACACCACTTCCCTCTTTTCAGCTGCACACACACATTTTGAGGCAATGCTCAAGCTTTTACAAGCGTCTGTTTGCACAAGCATTACAAGGCAAGATGATTTACAGCAAACATTTGTAATTTAAAAAAACCTCTTCACTGTATCCTGCATCTGTTGTCTGGTTTGTAGTTCGTCCGGTTTATTTAACTGTTAGTTTTAATAATATATGAAGATGTAAATGCTCCTCTTCAGGGAGACTCCTCACCGCTGCCTTCTACCGCCGGCAGGATCTGACGGCTCAAGCTGGAATCTGTCGCTGAACCACCGGATGGGGCTTACACCAAAGATTTATTGTATACACTATCTACTGTACATATTAATCCTTATTCACTCCGAGTCTTTATGGTAGAGATGATCTTACCACAGTCTCTCCAGTTTACAGTGAGGATTCTCCAGTACAGCAGAGAACAGCTTCACTCCTGCGTCTCCTAGTTTATTCCCAGACAGATTCAGATATCTCAGGTGTGAGGGGTTTGATCTCAGAGCTGAAGCCAGAGCAGCACAACCTTCATCTGTGACACCACACTCCTCCAACCTGTAGAGAACAATGACACACATTAAGCCTATATCCAGAGATAAACATGACACTTAAAAAATAGATAACAATGCTGTCAATATGAAATATATACAAATATTCATTAGAAAGTTGTTAAACACATCAGTTAGGATTAGGGGATTCAATATACAGTTTGTCCAGTATAAAAATCATTATTTCTATGGAAAATCCCCATTAAAACATGGAAACCCGTGTGTGTGTGATTGAGTGAGTGTGTGTGTGTGTGTGTGTGTGTGTGTGTGTGTGTGTGTGTGTGTGTGTGTGTGTGTGTGTGTGTGTGTGTGTGTGTGTGTGTGTAATTAATGAATTTGTAAACATTTTAAGGAACTTGTGTGTGTTAGGACTGGGAGAAAAAAATCGACTCACCAAACTATCAACATTTTTTTGTTCACGATTTTTTTATTTATTACAGAATCAATATTGATTCAAATTAAATTGCTTTAGTTTTGTCCTTGCTTATAGATGAGGTTGACAGAAGTTAGCCACTTTTGTTCCAACAGAGGATTTGTTTCCATCATTTCAAGTGGACGCGTGGAAGAGACGTGAGACTGAAAACACTGAAAAGCCCTCGCGCTACTCATATGCTGAGAGAGAGATAAGACAGTAGAGCTGCACAATTCATCTTTAAAATACTGTGATCTCCATTCAAACACCCACACAATCTTCTTCCATTTCGTCTGTCTATTAAACCTTTGACAAAATCATATCGCAAAATTCAAATCTGTGTTGGCGCTGCCGCTGACCCAGAGAGAGTTGTCATGAAACAGCTTCACAAAAGATCTTTAAAACCTCATAAAAGTATCATTATTTCTGTGATACAATAGTTCAAATTATCATAGAAGTACTGGGATAAAAGTTTAAAGTTCAAATATAAACACTGATGTCTACGATAGCGATCAAAATAGAGTAAATCAGCCTTTGATAGAAACAATCGCAAATCGCAGTTCTTAAAGATCACAATACATATTGTATCGGCACCCAGGTATCGTGATAATATTGAATTAGGAGATAGGTGCATCATCCCAGCCCTAATGTGTGTGTGAGTGTGTGTGTGTGTGTGTGTGTGTGTGTGTGTGTGTGTGTGTGTGTGTGTGTGTGTGTGTGTGTGTGTCTGTACATGTGTGAGCTTAAAGTATTTGTAAACATTTTAAGGAACTCTTAATATTAATGTAATTAAGTAAGGGTTAATGCCCGACGAGGTGTCCTCCGCTACGGTTCACGCCTCGCCGTCGTCCATTAATACCTGACAATGGACACCTCGAAGGGCATTAACCCGCTTATACCATGGTCACTTGCCAAATAACACATTTTAAAAACATTAGTTTATATTTTAATTAGTTTTACAATCGAAATCTAAAGTTTTTACAAACAATAACTTGGTTTCCCTGGTTACGCCTGACAGTGTATTTCTAGGTGTCCTCTATCACTTTTAAATGGACACCCTGCAGCCAATCAGAATCGAGCATTCACCCAGACCATGGTATAATGTCCAATAAAGGCTGTATTAAAGCACTTAATGACATTTTCTGATTCTCCGTGACCTAATCTAGAGTGAGAACTATTTATGGTTAAAGGTGCATTGCGCAAGTCTCTGAGTTTTTGCAGAACTATGCCCCCTCTGGCGGCAAGCGAAACTGCAACCAGAGGTTGTCTTTTGCACTAGACAAAAGTTTTCTTTTTTTTATCTTACGTGGAGTTTGCGTTGGTGTTTGAAATGAACTACAAGCCGGTCTCTTAGAATCCATCTTCGACGGAGAATGGCGGCGAATACACAAACCTGCCAGACATAGCCAGGTGAGCGTGCCGTGAACGCGCATGACGTCACGCCCAGTCTCAAATTCCGACCCGAATCCCTCTTTATTTATTTTACTGTACAGGATTATAGAGACAATCGCAGTGATCAGAGAAGGGCTCATTCAGCCCATCAGGCAATTGTTTAAGCATGTATGGGTTAGAAAACGGGTATTTTTAACATGAAAAGTTGCGCAATGCACCTTTAATACGTTGTTAACAAAACATTATCTGACTCTTTAAATAAGAGCTAATTAAACAATAATACTTGGTTAATTACAGTGACAGTGAACCAAGAAATTGCTATTTGTATATAGTCTCTTAATATATTAACTACAGCTTATATACTATTATATACTATTCATTAACTAAACACTCTCATCAACTTTTAGATGAACTGCCCCCAACTGATTGATATTAAATACAACTCATAGGTGCAATTCAACTTTGAATAAAGTTATGTTTAAACTTTAAGTATATATGTTATTGCTTTACTTCATCAATCAGTTTATAATATCTGAATATTTTATATTGAACTAATCTATTCATAATAAATTATTTACTTCCTTTTAATTTGGTAGGATATTAGTAGATACTAGTTATGTTTAAATGCTTTCCTGGTACATTTTTGCCAAGTCTTCTTTTAAAGGGTTTGTTTTGTTCTTTTTGTGATATCTGGCAACCCGTCACCTAACGCTTTAATCAAGAGGGGTTCAGAAGTGTCAAGTTCATCAAGTTCATAAGTGACTAGGAGAACAGCAGTATGAAAACCGAACAGCGGCTACTGTTAGTGTTGACTAAGTAGTGTAAATTATACACACATTGTAACTGCGCCATTATTTTACATAGCTCGGTGAACACCGACACACCACGCTCCCTCTCAGTGCGTGTGCACGCGCGCGTCTTTTGCATCAGTAGCCTAAAATGCTATCGGTTAATTTGAGTGACAAGTTGTAATCACGCATTGAATCAAAGCAAGATTTTATCAGCTGTTTCAGTGGCCAATTGTTTGGAGTTAGAAAAATATAATATATATTTAGTAATTCTGCCTCAAATACAGGATTATACATTTGCTTTAAAGCCTGTTTTATGCTTCTGCGTCGAATGTAGCTTTTCCGGTTTCCCCCTCCCGCTATACCGCCATTTTTAAAGTGACCACTGCACTGTTTGTTTCAACGATGGATCAAGTTTCGTCTTCTTTTTCTTCTGCGATTAAATATTTGCAATAAAATTATTTGTTGTTCAACGTCGATTAGCTCCAGCTGCAACAACACTCTCTCTCTTTCGCTCGCCATTGTCGGAAATGAAAAAGCGGAACCGGCGCACGGAACCAAAACAAACTAGCAAAGAGATTTGCGAAGCACACACCCCCCCCCAGCGTTCTGGCGGTGAAATGCACCGCGATGCAACGCAACCCGACGCAGAACCATAAAACGGCCACGACGCCGTAGGAGTGATGGCGTAGCTACGCCGTGGAGTTGACGCAGAAGCATAATGAGGCCTTAACAAGCAGGTTGTTCATTACCACGGCAACCGCTCGCGTGTCATGCGGAATGCGAGTTTCGTGTTTAAAAAGTAACTATACATAAGAGACAGAAAGATGCAGATACATTATTTAAGGTTATTTCTATTCGTTACGATATTGATATATGAACTGTTGTTGTCAAGTAAGCTTCATGCTTTCCCCATTGCGATCGTGCACTCCTCTAAACTGTAGCCTACGGGTGCTCTAGACTGCTGTGCCTTTTCCCCCGAAAATATCATGTTAACAACAACCCTTTAGAAAATGTAATTCCTTTGTGGATCCTCAAAAAGAATATTTGAGAGAAAAAGTTTTCATACCAATAGCAAAAAATTATAATATTTGAGACTAAAAAAAGTTTTGAGAGAAAGTATTTTCTCATAGAACATAAAAAATATATAAATTAGAAATTTGTAAAATTATTTCTGAGAAAAAAAATCTCTCTCAAAATACTTTGAAAAAAACTCTCAAATATATATTTTTGCTATCAGTGTGAAAACATTTTCTCTAAAAAAAAAAGTGTTTCTCTCAAAACGCTTTTCTTTGCTCTCGATGCAATTTCTTGCTCTTGTGTCAGGATTTTGCTTTTGCTGTGAAAATTGTGTCATGGGCGG
Source organism: Leuciscus idus (assembly GCA_021554675.1). NCBI lineage: Eukaryota > Metazoa > Chordata > Actinopteri > Cypriniformes > Leuciscidae > Leuciscus > Leuciscus idus. The sequence continues at coordinate 3,891,084 of CM038624.1, forward strand.
GGTCACGTTCCTATTGGCCAGTCGGGTGAGCATCGTCTTGTCTTGGGAGTCGAACTGAATCATTACACCATTGTTCGGTTCACCGGCATAGATGCCGCCTCTGCCTTAGTTGAGCACAGACACTCCAATGTTTGGGTAAGATCAGGGGCGTAAGAGCAATTTTGAACCTGGGGGGGACAGTAAATGCTAGGGGGCTTCGGATGAATTTATATATAGGCCTATATATATATATATATATATATATATATATATATATATATATATATATATATATATATATGTGAAGACTTCAGATGCAAAAGCCTCTAAGTGCCATCTGAAATTTTCTTCTAAAATGATCATTTTTATCAAGCTCGTATATTTAGGTTCAGTAGTTTCACTTTAATGAGACAGTTAAATTCCTACCAAATCATTGAACACAATCTGTATTTTCCCTTTAACAGTATAGATGTTTATATACATTCACTATAAATGCATCTATATGATAATAATTTTCTCATACAAATGTCATAAAAACCGGTTGCGTAGATCACAAATCTATGTACCTTCAGGACAGATAGTGACAGAGAAGATAGATATTCTCATAGCTCTCCTCAGAAAAACGCTTGTTACACACACACAGTTTGATTGTGTCTGTAGTTTCTGGGCAACCAAACGCCCGCAGCGAGTCTCGCCCTGACAGCATCACGGGGGAAGCCTGCAACACACTCAACTCTTGCACCATGGACACAAACACTTGCGACCCATGAACGCCTCTCTAAACTACTGCCTGATTTTGCCGTTTGAAGCGTCTGTCATAGAAAAACACCATGTGCTGTCATGAAAAAGACTGACGTGTCATCGATGTACTATAGTTTCTCCATGTCATAATCTGTGACAGTGACATGAGGTAGACTTTAAACCTGGAGAAAAATCTCTACAGTATCCAGTTTCCCCCTAAAATTAAAATGAATGGACTGTGTTAATCCTGACTGTGCTGAGATTGAGTGTGTTTAAATTAAAGGGTGTTAAATGTATATCACAATGTCAAAGTGTCAGAGATGGGACTCAAGTAGATTTTTCAGATATTTTTACTTTACTATTTATTTTTGTGCCGACTTTTTACTTTTACTCCTTACATTTTTAACACGAATATCGGTACTTTCCACTACAAGACGACTCGACAGATTTGGTGGCATTCATTCGCAGCAAAACATTACGGCTTGATGGCGGTAACGTTAGCTCATAGTAGTATGGACGGCGACATTATTGAAAACGAAGAAAACGGAGATCCCAGAGATTCGGCAGACAAGCAGCAAGACATTCCCAATCATCCTTTGAGGTTTACATTTGATCACTTGCGGTCTCTCTCTCCCTGTCCATCCCAGACACACACACCCGTTTTTTTCACTCACTCACTGTCCTACACACAATTACGTTATGACATGTTACGCATTACAGAAGGTCTGTATACCCTAGTTGCTCCCAAGTTCTTGAAGGGATTCAGGACAAATCCATGCACATCTACAGATTTGAGGGCATACATCACTTGCCATTTTTCTTTTGCTGGATGTCTATTGTCTATTTGCATATCAATAAAGATTTTTTTAATACAGTGCACATTGAACTTTTATAGCATTTCAATTGTAAAAATTGTGAGCCTGACATATTACATTTATTTTTATTAGCACTCCATCTTCAAAGATTTACGAGCTGCCAGTTCATTTCTTATACGCTGCTGCCATCTAGTCGTTTTTAGTTTTAACTCTAAAAGTATGGGGAACTTCTTAATTAATGTCTGTTTAGTAAATCATATTTTATCCGTTCCAGAAGCCATATTTAAGCACACACACATACATGTAGATTCCTTTAAATGTTAAGGGGAAGATTAAAAAAGAGAAACTGGATCTTGTGAATTCTCACAGAATCACAATTGAATTCATATCTTGCTACTCAGTCAGAATCTTATTAACCTGGAGTCCCAGACAGTCTCTGTCACAATAATCATATATGTAATGTTTTGGGCCTATTGGCAGACATCCGTTTAAAATGTAGGCAATGGCATATAAAGAACCTTTTTTCCATATCCACTTAAGTTTCTCAGCTTGCACTCTAGTAACATTTGTGTGGTCCAGGTAGCTTTGCATAAAAAAATGGTTGTCTTTCACAAGGCTACTTTTACTTTTATACTTTAAGTAAATTTACAAGCCTGTACTTTGTTACTTTTACTTGAGTAAAGAAGTTAATTCAGTACTTCTACTTTTACCAGAGTATTTTTAGTACTTCTACTTGAGTACGGGAAGTGAGTACTTTTGCCATCTCTTCAAAGTGTGTTTTTCAGTGTGACCATCAGAACTGCAGAATCACCTTAATGAGGAGCAGCTCATGTGTTCAATCATTTACAGATCAAACACATGAACTCACAGCATAGTGCGTAGTGATCCAACGCTGGATACTCTTAAAGGTTACGTCCGTGGATCACGGCTGAACGCGTCTTCTCCACACTCACTTACAAACCAAATTTTTTTTTCGCCTATCGTGCGTCTACTCTACACCCCTACCACAAAAAAAACGGATTATATCCAAGACTTCAGTCATAAATTAGTATTAATATTGATAGCATCACTGGTAGCTTCGTTGCTAACTCACTGTCCATCTGTTAAAATGGCGAATATATCAGAGGTAAGTAGTCTACCTTTTGGTGCAGGTGAGGACACATTTGAGCTGCACGCACTGCAGTCTGAGCTGGAAGCTGTTGAGAAACAGATCCACGACCTTTTATTGAGACAGGCCGAGCTGAGAGACCGGTGTTTGGCTCTTGAAACATCACGCGCCGATGCACACAAATCAGTGTTTAACGTTACTAACCCGCTGACTCCGACCGCGTCTACTCCGTGCGTTCCTCAGCATCGGTCGCGATCAGCCATGGTCTCGTTCACTCCGGCTCCAACACGCCACCACGAAGCCTGGGTGGTTCCGCAGCGGAAGACGCGAGTCAGGTTTAGACCAAGACTTTCTCCGACCCTCCCGGTTTTCGAGTTATCCACACAAAACCGCTTCTCCCCTCTTCGCAAAACAGAACGCGATGCTGTGATCATCGGCGATTCCATCGTTCGGCACGTACACGCTACGTTAGGTAAAAGTAAGGTGCACAGTCACTGCTTTCCTGGTGCTCGTGTTTCTGAAATCGCTGCTCGCGTTCCCGAGATCCTGAACGGTGACGAGCGCGTCGGAACTGTGGTCCTGCACGCGGGAGTGAACGACATCAGGCTGCGCCAGACGGAGATTCTGAAGAAAGACTTCAGGAATCTGATCGATACGGTACGCAGCACATCGCCTGAAACAACGATCATTGTGTCAGGACCGCTTCCCACGTACCGATTAAGGCATGAAAAGTTCAGCAGATTATTTGCGCTAAATGAATGGTTAATGTCATGGTGCAATGAGCAGAAACTGCTCTTTGTAAATAATTGGAATCTGTTTTGGGAGCGTCCTAGGCTTTTCCGTGCTGATGGCTTACACCCAAGCAGATTCGGAGCGGATCTTCTGTCGGATAACATCTCCAAAATGTTAAATACCCTTTGACTAGTAACCAAAAGTCCAAATCATAGTCTCTGCTGCACCAATTTAACTGATATAAATACTAGTGTAGAACATTGCATAGAAACCGTGTCTATTCCTCGTTTAGTGAGATCAAATAATAAATCTACTGCAGGATCTAGGAAAAATCTAATTGTTATTAAAACAGAAAATGTTGCTATTAGTAAACAAAAACTATTTCTAAAGCTAGGTCTTCTAAACATTAGATCACTCACACCTAAGGCAGTTATTGTAAATGAAATAGTCACAGATAATAGCTTCGATGTACTTTGCCTTACTGAAACCTGGCTTAAACCAAATGATTATTTCGGTATTAATGAGTCTACTCCTCCTGGATACTGTTATAAGCATGAGCCCCGTCTGATTGGTCGTGGCGGCGGTGTTGCAACCATCTATAGAGATATTCTCAATGTTACTCAGAAAACGGGTTATACGTTTATTTCATTTGAAGTACTTGTACTAAATGTTACGCTCTTAGATGTTAGAAAAACATCCCTATTATCTCTAGCCTTGGCTACCGTATATAGACCGCCAGGGCCTTACGCTGATTTCCTAAAAGAGTTTGCAGATTTTCTCTCAGACCTATTAGTCAATGTCGATAAAGCATTAATTGTTGGAGATTTTAACATACACGTAGATAATCCAAATGATGCGTTAGGGGCTGCGTTTACAGATTTATTAAATTCATTTGGGGTCAAGCAAAACGTCACCGGACCAACTCATCGTCTTAATCATACACTCGATTTAATTATATCACATGGAACCGATCCAACCGATATAGATATCATTCCACAAAGTGATGATGTCACTGATCACTACATGGTAACTTGCATATTACGTACTGCTGTAATATGTCATGCGGCGCCGCGTTATCAACCAGGCAGAACAATCCTCCTATCCACCATAGATAATTTCTCAAATTGCTTATCTAATCTGTCTCAGCTGCTGCCTGAACCCAAACAAACAGATGAACTAGAAGAACTAACTAGCACTATGAGCACCATTCTCTCTAGAACATTGGATGTGGTTGCACCTATTAAATTAAAAAAGGTCAGAGAGAAAAATAAAGCACCATGGTACAACAATACTACGCATGTTTTAAAGAGAGAAACCCGTATTTTAGAGCGTAAATGGAAACAAACTAATTTAGAGGTCTTTAGAATCGCGTGGAAAGACAGTATGTCACGTTATAAAAAGGCCCTAAAAGCGGCCAGGGCTGAGCACCTCCGCAAACTAATAGAAAACAACCAAAACAATCCAAGGTTTTTATTTAACACCGTGGCTAGACTAACAAATAAACAGACGTCACCCGAACAAAATATCCCGTTACAGTTCAGTAGTAATGATTTCATGAACTTCTTCACTGAGAAAATAGAAAGCATCAGAACCACAATTGTAAACGTTCAATCTTCAATTGCGCCTTATAATTCAGCTTCAATTATCACCCCGCAAGAACAATTACAGTGCTTTACAACTATAGAACAAAAAGAGTTAAATAAACTTATCACTTCATCTAAAACAACAACATGTTTATTAGATCCTATACCAACTAAACTACTGAAAGAAGTGTTACCTGTAGTGGAAGAGCCTCTCCTCAATATTATTAACTCGTCTTTATCTTTAGGTCATGTTCCAAGAACATTTAAACTGGCAGTTATAAAACCTCTCATTAAGAAACCACAATTAGATCATAATAATCTAGCAAATTATAGACCCATTTCAAATCTTCCATTTATGTCTAAAATATTAGAAAAAGTGGTGTCCGCTCAACTGGGCTCTTTCTTGCAACAAAATGATATCTATGAAAAGTTTCAGTCTGGATTCAGACCGCATCATAGCACTGAAACTGCGCTCGTTAAAATCACAAATGATTTACTTTTAGCTTCTGACCAAGGCTGTATCTCAATACTAGTTTTACTTGATCTTAGTGCTGCGTTCGATACTATAGATCATACATTACTCTTAGATCGACTACAAAATTATACTGGTGTTGAAGGACAAGCATTAAGCTGGTTCAAATCATACCTATCTGACCGCTACCATTTTGTCTATTTAAATGGAGAAAAATCGATCATAACTCCAGTAAACTATGGAGTGCCGCAGGGATCTGTGTTAGGCCCTCTGTTATTCTCAATATATATGATGCCACTTGGAAATATTATAAGGAAACATGGAATTAGTTTCCATTGTTATGCTGATGACACTCAAATATATATTTCATCACGGCCGGATGAAAACGCTAAATTTTCCAAATTGACAGAGTGTGTTAAAGATATAAAAGATTGGATGACGCGTAATTTTCTTTTATTAAATCCAGACAAGACAGAGGTAATACTTATCGGTTCAAAAAACCGCCCACAAAACCTCGCACAATACAACTTTAACATCATAGGATGTCCTGTTACTTTATCCTCTACAGTAAAAGACCTGGGTGTTATACTCGATTGCAACCTGTCTTTTGAAAATCATATTTCATATGTTACAAAAACAGCCTTTTTCCACCTTAGAAACATTGCTAAGCTACGTAATATGCTATCAGTTTCTGATGCAGAAAAGTTAGTTCATGCATTCATGACCTCAAGATTGGATTACTGTAATGCTTTATTAGCTGGTTGTCCTGCATCCTCAATAAACAAGCTACAGTTAGTCCAAAATGCCGCCGCTAGAGTTCTTACGAGATCAAGAAAATATGATCATATAACACCGATTTTATCATCACTGCATTGGTTACATATAAAGTTCCGTATTAATTACAAGGTATTGCTGCTGACTTATAAAGCCCTAAACGGCTTAGCTCCAGTCTATTTAACGGATCTTCTATCGCCCTATAATCCATCGCGCTCTTTAAGATCACTAAATTCAAGGCTTTTGGTCATACCTAGGATATCCAGAACCACCAAAGGAGGGAGAGCATTTTCACATTTGGCTCCAAAACTCTGGAATAGTCTTCCTGATACTGTTCGTTGCTCAGACTCGCTCTCCCAGTTTAAAACTAGATTAAAGTCGCATCTCTTCAGCCAGGCATTCATATAATCCTACAGTTCAAACTACAATCCGGCCTCTAGTTCATAAATGCCAGAGGAGAACTGGCCCCCGACTGAGCCTGGGTTCTCCCAAGGTTTTTTTTTTTCTCCATTAGGTCACCTGATGGAGTTTTAGGACACCATTAGGTCACTTGATGGAGTTTTTCGGTTCCTTGCCACTGTTGCCTTTGGCTTGCTCAGTTGGGGATATTTTGGGGATATTTAATTTAATTTTATCAATCAATAAATTCCTCTTGAAACAAACTTTGTTGTATTATTTTAATTTAATACTGTGAAGCTGCTTTGATACAATCTGTATTGTGAAAAGCGCTATACAAATAAACTTGACTTGACTTGACTTGACAGCAGCAGGAGAAATAGTGCAAACGCTTTAAAATATTAATTCTCTTACATCATATGAACAGATGTAAAAATAATTTGATAAATTTGATCATGTATTTGACCATGTAATTAATGAAATAATAGTTATTTCCCTGCATTTTATTCCATTTTGATTATACTTTATGAATTCGGTGAGTTTCATGTGAGAGTCACGTATGATCTTACCACAGTTTCTCCAGTTTACAGTGAGGATTCCCCAGTACAGCAGAGAACAGCTTCACTCCTGCGTCTCCTAGTTTATTCCCAGACAGATTCAGTTCTCTCAGGTGTGAGAGGTTTGATCTCAGAGCTGAAGCCAGAGCAGCACAACCTTCATCTGTGACATCACAATCCCACAACCTGTAGAGAACATTGACACACTCTTCACTCTCAGACAAAAACAGAAATCTTTGTTTTTCTTAATTGTGTTTATAATTTGTGCAATATCTCTTTTTTTAAAACAATGAATTAAATATATCAGTAAGTTTAACTGTTATTCTAAGAGATTATGTCTCTATGTGAGGGAGAAAGATTATGTAAAACTGATCAAATGAAATACATTGAAAACATCTGTTTTTTCACTAAATATAAATGTATAAACATTTAAATTTAATTTAAATTAATATAAAAAAGTCTACATATAAATGTTTATATACATATATTATAAATGCATATATTTTAAAATAAATTTCTCACACATATATCACAAAAAAAGGTTCAGTAGATTACAAATCAGGTCAGATAGGTGGAGGGTTTAAAAGCTGAAGTGTGACTCATATTTTTTGTTAAACCATTAATTTATAATGTTTAAGTAAGAACTGTTATGTTTTAACAGTCATGCTTGTTCTCAGTGTCACTTACCGAGCGTATCTAGTTGCTGTAACCACAGGCAGCAGCTTCTGAAGAACTTCATCTCCAGTGTTCTGTGTGACACTAATTGAAAATAAAAAATAAATAAGTTAATTATTCATGCTAACAATAATAATAATAATAATAATTCATATCATAAGTAAATAATACATTATACCTTCCTAAATACCCTCACATTTTTTTTTTAATTAAACTGCTTTATAAAGGACATGTGAAAAAGTTGTTTTAGTATCTATAACTGTAGAAGCCTCGTATTCAGCCATCACAGATTTGTTTTTTTCTTTTTCTTGTCAATGTTGCTGTGGCAGGTCTATTAGTCTGCATTTACACTACTACACTATTTTGACATATCTGATTTTTTTGCCCTGTCCATTGCTATGGTTATCACCACAGGGACAACAATAATGTAATATGCCCTGCGTGCCCGTCCGCTACGCCACTGTGAAGAGCTAAACGCCACCAGGAACGGCATCAAGGCGATTAACTATTTTATCAAGTTTACTTTGGCCGTCCGCGTGACGTAATGTTCATCATCAGGAGGATCCGCTTGCAGCCCAATTTTTGTGATCGTGCAGACGGTGCACACAACGCTCAAATGAGTTTACTTTGAAAGGCTTGCGCACTCAACTGGAAAATAAAGTTACACGGGTCCGTCTGAGGCTTGTAGACTCGAGTCCTCAGCATTAAACACTAGAATGAGACGCTCTAGTAAGTGTGCATGGCTACGTCACACATGTTCCCGCCCCGCGGTCATGCCACAAAAATACTATTAAAACTTAATTTAGGAAAAATACTTCCTATTAAATATCTTTATATTAACTGGCTTTTTTATTAATGCAATACAGTGAATGACAGCCGTCTGTGTCTCCCAGTGTCTTACATTATTGTCAGTTTAGTGTTCAGTGATTAATTTACACAGAAACAAAAGATAACATGTATGCCTTCATCTCCGAATACATTATCTGTGTCTTACATTTCATAATAAACGCAGATAAACTCAGTGCCAACTCGTTTTCCATCAGTTCTTTTACATGAATTAGAATGTGTGCAAAGGATTGTGGGAGATTGAAGAACACGAAGGATATACTTGATGCATCCTTCAAAATGAGCTGAATGAAAGACACAAAATGTCTGACTTCAAAACATCCTTCAAACTGAGACGGCCTTCAGTGGCGCTTGATGACGTGGCATTCGAGATATGCAGACTTATGCTGGGTACACACCAAAATATAATCGGGCTGATTTTGGGCCGATTTCCCCCCTTCCGACAATCCTAGCTATGTCCCGATTATCTTGATGGTTCAACAAATTATCTTATCAGATTTTCCCTTGGTGTGAGGTGTGTTAAGAGTGACCGAACCTGATCGGAAGAACGTCGGAGCCGCCCCGATCGCGAATCGTAAATATTCAACATGTTTAATATTTACGATCAGAAATCCTGATGTGTGGGGGGGAACCCCCGAGGACAAACGCGCACACGCTCAGGAGATTATCACGTGAAACGAAACAATATCCAATCAGAAAGCGAGATGATGGAAGACGGAAGCATAACAAACGCAGTCATGGCGCAGCACAAAGTGAAATTGATGTGGACAGCAGAGATGGAGGATCAGCTTGTTGATTTGTGGCAACAGCACAAATGTTTATACAACGTGTCGTGTAAAACCTTTCCAAACACTATCATCGCAATTTCTTCCTGCATATCGTCCGCCATGCTTATTCTGAGGTCTCGCGAGATTTTGCGAGATTTCTTGTGTTCACAGTCGAGACTCGGGTTGAAAATCTGTTTGTGTGTGGTGTGCTGTCTTTGTCACATCATGGCACACCACACACTATAGGAGCAAAACGGTTAAATCTAGGACTTTTTGTCCTCATGTTTGTGGTCTATCACATTTTGAAAATTTTATAAGATGTAAAAAATCTTTTGGTGTGTACCCAGCATTACTAGGACACAGCCATGGTTTGAGAAACACCCGCAAATTATGTACAATATTCCAGAAATCAATCTGTGTCCCATGATTTAAACACCTCTGATCTCTTAGTTTCTCTTTGTTCATAATGTTTTAGACTGTAATGATTGTACTCAGTGTTACTTACTGATCATTTCTATCTCCAATTAAGTCCCTCAGGTTAAACCTCTGCAGTGTCTTCTCTGAGGACAACAACACAAACACTAAAGCTGACCACTGAGACGAGGAGAGTTTCACAGCACGTAATCCTCCATAGCTCATATGAGGTTGAGCTTCGTTCACTAGAGAAAGATCACCCAGTTCATTCAGACAGTGAAACAGATTGATGTATTTATCTGGAGAGGGATTCTTACTGATATTTTCTTTAATATAGTCAACTGTTCTCTCATTGTTGTGAGAGCTGTTTGCTGTCTGTGTCTTTAGTCCTTGTAAGAGACTCTGATTAGACTCCACTGACAGACCCAGAAGGAAACGAAGGAAAAGGTCCAGATGCCCATTTTTACTGTCTAAAGCCTCATCCACAGCTCTCTGGTGGAGATCAGATAGTGAAACTTTGTCTCCATTAGTTGGTTTGGTAATCTGGTCAAACACATTGATGTTATTGTTGATAAAGGAGAGATGCACATATAGAGCTGCTAGATGTTCCTGAATGCTCAGATGAACAAAGCAGAAGACTTTCCCCTGATACAAGCCCAACTCCTCTCTGAAGATCTGAGTGCACAATCCTGAGTAAACTGATGCTTCTGTCTCATCAATGCCACACTCTCTCAGGTCTTCCTCATAGAAGATCAGGTGGCCTTTCACAAGCTGCTGGAAAGCCAGTTTCCCCAGTTTGACAATCATGTCTTCATCTTTCACTTTCTTCTCATAGTCCTTCTCATGTTTGATGTTGGTCTGAATGAGCAGGAAGTGTGTGTACATCTGAGTGAGAGTCTTGGGAATCTCTCCTCTCCGTGATTTCCTCAACATCTTCTCTAGAACAGTGGCTGAGATCCAGCAGAACACTGGGATGTGGCACATAATAAAGAGGCTCCTTGATGACTTCAGGTGTGAGATGATCCTGTCGGCCAGACTCTGATCACTGATTCTCTTCCTGAAGTATTCCTCCTTCTGTGTGTCACTAAAGCCTCGTACCTCTGTCACTCGATGGACACACTCAGAGGGGACGAGATCCGCTGCTGCTGGTCTGGAGGTGATCCAGATGAGAGCAGAGGGAAGCAGATTCCCCACAATGAGGTTCGTCAGCAGCTCGTCCACTGAGGCTGATTCAGATATATTACACAGTTTCACATCGCTCTGAAAATCCAGAGTCAGACGACACTCATCCAGACCATCAAAGATGAACAACACTTTATATTCATTACTGGATATTTCTATTTCTTTTGTTTCAGGGAAAAAGACATGAAGAAGATCTGAAAGACTGAGTGTTTTGTCCTTCATCAAGTTGAGCTCTCTGAAAGCAAGTGGGAATATGAGCTGGACGTCCTGATTCTCTTTCCCTTCAGCCCAGTCCAGGATGAGCTTCTGCACAGAGACTGTTTTCCCAATGCCAGCGACTCCCTTTGTCAGCACAGTTCTGATGGGTTTGTCTTGTCCAGGTAAAGGTCTAAAGATGTCATTGCATTTGATCGGTGTGTCCTCTGTTTCTGCTCTCCTGGACTGTGTCTCAATCTGTCTCACCTCATGCTCATTATTGATCTCTCCACTTTCACTCTCTGTGATGTAGAGCTCTGTGTAGATCTCATTCAGGAGTGTTGGGTTTCCCTGCTTTGATATTCCCTCATACAAACACTCAAACTTCTTTCTCAGATTTGATCTTAATGTGTTGAGGACTTCAGCAGGTTTAGAGTCATTGCTGTAAGATTAAAATACCACATTATTACACAAGTTAGAGAAGTAAATAGCCATAATTTACAAAACTATTTATGGGACACAGAACATCATTAGGTTTCTGAAATGTGTTAATCATTAATCATGTGTTTGAGTGATTTGTGATGTGAATTGCAGCACCTAAAATTAAACAACGACAACAAAAAAGTCCTGCATTTTACCTGAAACCAGGAAACATGCTTTCATTAAAGTCTTGGGGTTGAATCACAGGCTTGTACACAGTTTTGTTTTTAACTGGTCTGGATAGAAGGTTTGACCTTAAATCAGAATGAAGAGGGTTAAAAATCAGACACACTGATATTGATGTAATTGTGTCATTAACTGAGTAACAGACCAACAGTTTTTACAGTGAGTGAATGTATTAACAATACAATACATAGAGCTTCACACAAGAGCACAATGATAATCATTAATAGTGACTGAAACTAGCAAGATTGTAACTCATTAAACTGCTGTATATTAATAACAATTTCATAAAAATCACATACAATAAGCACATCTTTTATAGAAATGATATACCTGAGATCAGACTGTTTGTCTCCACTCTTAAAGTTGAATGGCGGATCCATAGAGTCGTTACTCTTCATAGACACACAGCTGGACTCCGGGTTTGAGCTCTTCTGCTGGACTGAACTGGTTTCAAAACTAAGTAAAATATAAAGAATACAGACTTATAAAAGACCACATAAATGTTGTGTACTTTTGCTTTAATGTCTGTAACTGTTTTGCACTGTGTTTCAAACTTTGATTACAATTATTTTGATAAATTAACTCACTGGTTTGCAAATGTTAAGCATGATTCAACAATTGTACCAAAGCGACTGAGAAAACCGGTAATATTAAGAATTGACCGTTCACAAAAGCCACGCCCCCTAGTTATTGTTACTACGCCCGTCAAACAATTGAGAACCAGACACATAGCCATGGCTGGGTTGAGCTCCATACCTATTGGTATAAGTGATTGGTTTTGGAGTAATGCAGCAGACATACCCTTACGAAAAAGAAGTTTATTCAAGTGTTCTATTAGTATACTTCTTTTAAACTAAAAATAAGAAAGTATACTTTCAGTCTACTTTTTATATACTTCTCAGAAATATACTTTATGTACTTCTCAGAAATATACTTCAAATTGCACTTAAGTATACTTGACTTATACTGACAGAAAAGTCTAAGTATATTTGGCCTATACTTGTTGATCGATATATACTTAAAAGTATAATTAAGTATTGTAAGTATTCTTGGCTTGTACTTGTGTTTACTATTTTGATTGAGTAGCTTATTAAATACTTTTTTAAAAACATAATATTACACACCGTCTTATAAACTAACATGTTCAGCTTTATATAGTAACAAACTTTCGGGTGGAATAGCTTATAAAATAAGCATGGAAAATACGTTTATTCAAGTGTTCTATTAGTATACTTCTTTTCAAATAAAAAGAAGAAAGCATACTTTCAGTCTACATTTTATATACTTCTCAAAAATATACTTAATTACACTTAAGTGTACTTGACTAATACTGAGAGAAAAGTCCAAGTATATTTGGCCTATACTTGTACTCAATCTTTTGATCGAGATATACTTAAAATTTTAATTATTAAAAGTACACTTGGCTTGTAGTTGTGTTAACTCTTTTGATCGAGTAGCCTATTAAATATACTTTTTTTTACATCGTTTTTCATATACAGTCTTATGAAACTTTTTTTTCTTCAATCGAAGATATACTTAAAATTTTAATTATTAAAAGTATACTTGGCTTGTAGTTGTGTTAACTCTTTTGATCGAGTAGCCTATTAAATATACTTTTTTTTACATCGTTTTTCATATACAGTCTTATGAAACTTTTTTGTTTGAAAATATTGATTAAAATATTGATATAAAACAGATATGTTTCTAATTCTGCGTATCTGAATTTTTGTGTAGGCTAGTCCACTGGTAGTGCACATATTTACTTTAATTTAACTTTTCCCCACATTGACTGAATTTTCCAGCTATCCATTTTTTCACTGGTATACGGTAGGGGGCGCTATGACACATCTTCTAGTACAGAATCTCTGGATCAAAACACTGGAGAAGAAGAAGCTGAAACAAGTGATAGACGATTGCTCACTCAAATGTAAAATAATGTAATATCAAACATTAAACAGCTTGTAAATCAAAACTTAATGTTTCCAAATGAAATGAAGTGTAGGCCTAACCCATGACGAGAAAACGACTGTGAAGCTTTGGGGGTGTTGGACTCGATCTACTCCATCTGTGTTTTGATCATCGTTCTGGATCTGATCAAGGCGTAGTCTTTGACAAAAATGTGATTTTCTCAACTATTTTGTTTAAAATGTTGCCTTTATGAAACTTACTGACATTCAAGTGTTGATAAAAAAGATTCATGAAGCTAATAAAATGTTTTTAAAATTAAAGTAGAGTTAAAGGTATTTAAAAGTATAAAAAAAACATAGTAGTATAGGCCTACTGCAACTTCAAAAATTGTATATAAATAGTAAACTATAAGTACAGTATAATGTTAAGTTCACTTAAAGAAAACTTGTAGAATAAAACTACTAAACTAGTAGTTTACTGAGTACATTAAAATAAATCTTGTAGTATAAAACTACTAAACTAGTAGTTTACTGAGAGTATACTTCAAAGTTGCTACAAGTATTAAAATAGTAAACTATTAGTATACTCATAAGTTCACTTGCAGTACAAATGAGAAACATAATTATGAACTAGTTGTGCACTTAAAGTTTACTACTGTTACACTTATAGTACACTTAAACATATACTTTTATATACTTCAAGTGGGCCAATTTAGTCCCAAGCGGTATTAAAATAGTACACTTACAAGTTTACTACTAGTACATATTGACATTAGTATACTTACTACATAAAGTATACTTAAAAATATACTTGAACATTATTCAAGTATACTTTATAAAATGAACTTGAAGTAGGCTATACTTTTTTTTCGTAAGGGTATCCTCCAGGGCACGACAGAAAGGGCTGCAATATGCAGTGGAGGGATATGTTCAAAATGTTAAAATAAGCAAAGACGGGAATATTACAACAATCGAGGCCAGTGCTTGAAGTGGGGGGTAAAAGGTGCCAGTAGGCTACTCTCTTGCATTGGCAAATCATGACATTTGAGATTTCTACAGTGAAAAACAAAACTTGAAGATATTGCTGGTACAACAACAATTTATTGTTATTTATTAACAATATAAATGTATTTAAACAAGTCGTGTGTGTGTGTGTGCGTGTGCGTGTGTGTGCTTGTGTGCAAACGGAACTCCTCCAAGTCTGCAAGTCCAAAAATACATTTAGGCTATGGTGAGTTTACTACATTTTATTTTATTAAATGCATTTATGGTGAGATTATTATATTTTCATGTCAATCTGTGTTCATTTTGACCAAGAACCATGCGCTGTCACTTTAATTCAGCGCGTGCAGCACAGCAAAAATAGACTCGGTGTGGAAACGATTGCAGCATCCGCGTGCAGTGTGAAAGCTTTACCTGTTAACATGGGTGCGGAAAAAAATACGCACTGTAAACGCACTGTAAACGGACTACGGAGTATATGTGAAACGGGCGTGACTGACGCTTATATATGTTATATACGCTGACATATGTATCCCCCCACATATGTATCTCCCACACTGCTTAATCCATTGTCGGCATCTTTCCGCTTGGGTCTTGGGTTTTGGAAAGGCGAAAAAAACGACCCCTCCCTCTAAACTTTTGGGAAATCTGGTGTCAGACTTGCAGGTGCCATAGGCGCATCGTTTCACCATGTTGCTGAAATCGCAATGTTTGACGGGGGTCCTTCTCCTTAGTTACAGTTGCTGAGCTAGGATTGGACGAGGACCGTTCGAGGGCGGGGTTTTGCGAACGGTCAATTAGGAATTCAAAACAAACCAATTGAAATCAGGGGGGCAGGGTTTTATATTATTCTGAAGTTTCCCCTGGCGCCGCCATTGGCTAGCGGACCATCACCTGCTGTTAGCATCCCATTGACTCCCATTCATTTTGGCGTCACTTTGACAGCGAATAACTTTACATCTAAGGCGTTTAAAGACTCCATTTGTCCGTTATTTATTTCTAAAGAAACACGAAAATGTATAAAAGGCTCCATTACCTTGTATCTTACGTTATGGCCCCGTAGATGCAGTTTTTGTAAAAATAGGCTAACGATTGCGTCATAACCACGCGACTCTCTGTCGCACAGTAGAGAGATTACCGTATGGACAGGAGGAGAAGCTCACGGGCAATCGGGGGGACGTGGAGGCAAAATGACAAAGTAATTAATCAGAATACTTAGCAAAAGTTTATCCTGCTCCTAGCTCATGGACACCTCCTACTCACGCTCTCCGCCTCTGCAAGTTTCGGAAGGGAATGATTCAGATTTCTCTCGGCACAGCTACTAGAAGACAGACGGGTTGCTCACGTCACATCTACGTCGTCAAGCTCAGTTTGAGTCTGCGCAGTACGCTCAGCCATCAGGAAGTTAGTTGTTCTAATTGACTTCATTTTTTTCCGTTGAATCCAATGGGGTCGCTGTGTCCAGTTTATATACTGTCTATGATTGAAATCAACCATAGAATTATAGAATGATTCAACCATGGGATTCAACTCAGGTGAACATCAACCACGATCACATGACTCTTTTCAAAGGCACAATGGAGGACGAAGGCTCAACTGACTAAAGAGACCGATGTTTTGCTGACCTTTAAAGATAAACCACCTTACTGTACTCTTGTAACGGTGCTCTTGCTGTGAAACATCACTGTTCTGACCAGACACCGTGAAGCTTTCAACAAATCTGAACCCGTGTTTATCAAGCCTCTGAGAATTACTCACAAGAACATTGCTAAGAATGGACTTAAGAGTAAAACAATTCTTGGCTCAAAGCTGCACTTAGAAGTTAGTTATCAAGCATCTCAGTCGTAGTTTAAGTGAAGTGTAGGACTAAATCTTAAGTGTCAGTCTTAGAGATGATTCACAACACTTTGCTGTACCACAAACAGGATTTTTGATGATGACATAGGCATGGACCAATCACTGAATAGATTTCCTTATTTAAAGGAACACGCCGACTTTTTGGGACTTTAGCTTATTCACCGTATCCCCCAGAGTTAGATAAGGTGTGTCTGGAATCTAATCACTCCCTATTAAAGGTGAACTAAGTAACTTTTTTTACCTTAAAGGTAGGGTAGGTAATCCTGTTCAGAAACACTTTTTTTTATACTGGATGAAATGGTCCTTCCATCCTGATAGTAGTCAATACATTATGTGTTTAGAAAAAGGAATGAAAAAAATCAGACCTCTGTAGCAGCTGCAGGACAGTAAAAACTCTGACCAATCACTGCCATTCGGTGCGAATGTAAAGAACCAATCAGATGCCTTCATGTCTCGTGCCCGCCCCGAGCCCCACTGCGCGCGCTGCCCTGCGTGCACTCATCACATGTCACCGTTCCCGGAAATATTCAGCTCAAAGCACCTGCATATGCAGTCAGCGAAGGCAAACAAGGCAAAAACTACTTCCTCGGACCCTGCCCGCACTCTTGAACGACCTCCTCTGCTTCGCCCTCAACCCCGGACCTGTCCTCGAACCGACGATGCGGTACTTTTCTCCGGACTCGGAGTGTACGTTAGTCTTCATTAGAGTCAACAATGTTTTCATCATGGAAACTCTTACATGCAAAACACCGTATATGTTATGAATCTTACACGAAATTCATCTTCATCACAGTGTAACTGATGGTAATGGAAAAACGTGTATCAATGCAACCTGTTTTTAGTTTTGCCTTATAAATATAGCTCGTTACCGAATGAAACTTTACCATTATCGATATGCTAGCTTGATAGTGAGTACTAAAATAAATCTTATTTGTTTATATTCATAGTGATAAAGTTAGGTATTTTATTACATGTGATTCTGACATGATGTCACTGTATGTACTGCGCTCCTTCCTCTCCACTCGTCTCAGGTAATAAATGCGTCTTGTTCCAGCCTGAGCGTTTGGCGTCGCGCGTTCATGTGTTTTGGGGCGTGGCTTTGGAAGGAGCTCAGAAGGGAGGGGGTGGAGTGAATGGAAATAATGAGCTGTGTTTATTGCAGATTAAAAGGTCTACAGTCACTCGATTTTTAAATTTTCTTTTTCAGAGTACTTACATTTTAATTATGTATTGGTATATAAAGACAGTTTAAACAAATTTGGAATGTTTTTTTTTTTGAAAAATGATTACCTACCCTACCTTTAACTGAACAGCTTCGGAGTCATTGGAATGGTTATATTACTTATTTCGGGTTGAATGGTGGTCGTTTCGCACCCCCCTGGTGCCCGTGAGCGGAAAATACGCACTTGCAACTTTGAGCCGGCGGGCCGCCGGCCGCTGCGTCAGGAAGTCTCGCGTGATATCAGGTCTCGCGATGTAAACAATTGCTTTATGGCCAAAAGAAATCTGCTAAAATGCTGTCATTATTGCGCTCCCTCACGCTGTCCGAACCCGAATGAAGAAGACTTTTTAAAGAACGTCCCATCTGCTTTGATGTCGTTGATCTATAGCCTCTGGTGTCTGAGAATCAACAACGAGTTTTTACAACAGTGTTGTCAAATATCTATTCCGAAGCTGTGGGGGGAGCTCTAGAGAGAAACCTGCGAGCAAAAAGCGAGAATACAGCGAAGAAGTCCCGAAGTTACTGAGTGCTGCTTTAAGTCCTATTGTACCGAATTTTGGTTGTAGTTCCACTGGGGGCGCTCGCCATGAGTGCAAAATGAATGGGAGTCAATGGGGCTAGACGGCTAAATTTGTCTCTTTCACCCGATTGCCGTTGAGAAATCTCAGATTTGATTGTAGGTTTTGCAAGTTCAACATGGGTTATTGGTCGAAAGTTGAATGAACGAGTACTTATGTCCTTTCGATTTCTTACAGGTTGAGTTGTTGTTGTTGCCCATAACACACTAGCATTCTGCTAATGAACGCTGGTTGGTCAGTGAAGGACTGATTACGACCAGAGATACAGCTTGATGGCATCGTGGCATCCGAAGCGGGACCAGAAACAAACAAAACAGAAACTCTTCTAGCACTTGTATTTACCTGTGACAGCTGTGTTGTGTGTTTACCTGTGACAGCTGTGCTGTCGATGCCTCGAGAGAAAAGAAAGTGCAGAGCGCGAAAGCACCAAAGTGACTGAGGATCGCCGTAAAGCAGTATCTCTGGTCGTACGATGTGTATGACGTCATTGACACTTTAAAAGACTTTTTAAAGCAAATAAGTGACTCAAAAAAATCTAACACCCAGCAATGTGTAATTTCTTTGCATCTCCTTTCGAAAACAACATTCAAATTACTCGACAAAAAATTATATCCTGAGAAAAGTGGATTTTGAGAGCAATATCTCCATAGACCTCCATTCATTCTGCACTCGTCCTGTGAGCGCCCTCATATGGAATCAGAGGGGAACTGCAACCAGTTCAGAAGCCGGAAGTGTACTGAGAGTGAAACTTCTCGCCATATTAGACATTCTCTGGTCAGACAGAGTTACGGCACGCACGGAGATGAGAAGGGTATGTATGGGTAAAAGTCCTGATGTCACTTCCTTTGGGAGGGAACATTGTGTTGTTGTGAGGAGAGAATTTTTGGTTTTGGTGGCTGTGTATACGTGATTAGATGAATTTTGACTGTTAAGAGTGATCATTGTTTGCTCTCTGAAAAGAATTACAGATTGTAAGTAGGAAACTGTTTGGTATTTCGACCCTATTGACTGTTAATGACACTGATTTGGATTTCCCTTTTAACACTGTTTGCTTGAGCTTGTAAATAGTTTGCCTATCATTGTAAATCTTGAGGGTTTGTAAGGAGTTTGACGCCATTATTGTTTATTGTAAACCTTTTGATCTCTGTTTTGGCTAGGGAGTTAGGTTAATATATTGTACTTTTATTTTATTTTATTTTATTTTGGTTAGGTTTTAGGAAAGAGGTTAAAGTAAGAAAGTTTTGTTTGTTATTTTGGCCAGGTCAACTCCTGAAGAAAAGTTCCCTATTTATTTATTTTGACTCTTGTATTTTTGTTTGGATTCATTAAACTCTCAAAAGATTCCTCACTTCAACTCTCTCATTTCATGTTGCGTCCTTTACCCCCTAGACGGGGCGTAACACAAGGTCACATGAGACTCAGCCATCTTCTAACCGTATACATACTGGGAACTATATTCTCAGAAGGCGAAGCACTGCAACCTCTGCGGAGTGATTTACTCCAACTCTGAGCCAACTCTCTGCTCCTCACCACAGGGCTTCTCAGGTGCTGCGAGCAAATCACTCCGCCCATGTAGCAGTGCTTCTTTAAGACTAAAATGACACTGAATTGATTTTATTTGACATGGACATACAATGACATAGGACGAACCATATGTATTAGTATGAGTGTTATAGCACACATGCTAATTTTCAACACCTGTCCACGGGAGGCTTTTAGCAAAGAAATACAATATCAAGACTAATATCACAATAATAATAACGATATTAACAAAAAATAACTACAGTATACCATATAGCTAAAAAAACAACAAAAAAAACAAAACAAAAAACAAGAAGAATAAACAACAAAACATCAGAATCAAAGACTATTAATAGTAGGCAATTCATGTGAGCACTGTTGCTTTGTTTTTAGCCATTGTTTAAGTCCTCTTTTAAAAGCGTTTCCATCGGTCTCCAGTTTTAAATCAGTGGGTAAAGCATTCCAGAGATTTGGCCCCTTTACTGAGAAAGCAGACTGACCGAACGAGGTCTTACACTTCGGGACTAGACAGTCACCTCTGACAGTGGCTCGTGTGTTCGCCCGATGAGAGCTTTGACGCCTACTTACTAGTTTAGAAAATGATGGTGAGACATAATTATTTAGACATTTATAAACCAAACACTTTGAGAAGCTTGATAAATATGGGCCCTGAACCAGCAGTTAAAAAAAAAAAACACTTTTTTTACTTATTTAATGACATATTTACTTGATGTCATTGCTAGTATTAGACTGACTTACCTAGAAAAATTATGATTCCAATTCAATAGTGTCATACTATAAGCACATCTTTTATAGAAATGATATACCTGAGATCAGGCCGTTTGTCTCCACTCTTAAAGTTTTGTGGCTCATCCATAGAGAAGTTACTCTTCATAGACACACAGCTGGACTCTGGGTTTGAGCTCTTCTGCTGGACTGAACTGGAACAGAGAACAGATTCAGTTTAATCCTTTAGATTACTGTGATTACATTTATCCAGCATCAAAAAGTACTTTGAGGAAACAATTATCTTTTTATTTAATATTTCATGTTAGTTTCAAAACAAAAATAGGCAAAAAAAATTAAAAAAATTCAGTAAACTTTCTTTGATCTGTGTGTGTTTGACTGTTTGTTTGTTTGTGTGTGTGTGTGTGGAGGGGGGGGGGGGGGGGGGGGGGTGTAATGTAATGTTTGTTGAAAGTACCTGCATCCTGGAGGAAAATCTCCATCTCTGGATCCTTGTGAATCAGCCATGATGAAGCTGCAGGAGAATCTGATGAGTTTGATCTCCTCCACTGACTCTGAATGAAAAACATTCAGACACTAAATTAAATGATTAAATTAAACAACTTTCATTATTTAGCTGAACATATCTGGAGTGTGGGAGAAAAAGGATCATGACATGTGACTGCGTTAACTCAAGCTCACTGGGTCTTTACACACACAAACAAGTCGACCGTTGGACTTAGAATTTTATGAAAAATAACTGACACCGAGAAACACTGATTGAACAAGTTCAGGTGAAAAAGAAAACAAACCCAGACCCACATCGACAGACACTGATCCGAAAAAAAAACCCTGTTTGTTGGCGTTTGTGTGAATTGGCCTATGTATGTTTACACATAAGCTAAACTTCTGAAGAATCACAAACATCACGAAACACAAAGGAAACACTGAAGTGAAAGAAACCCTTTATTAAAGTCGCCATGAACCGGAAGTTACAAACGACTTTTCTCCAGTGTTGTGACGTATTTCCAAGTGAAACGGAATATTGAATAGACAGCAGGGTTTTACTTTAGCGCTCCTCCTCTCCATCTCTCGCTCATAGCAGACTGACGATTTGAGCATAGACAGTGAAGGGGGTGGATTGGAATCCACTGCTGCTTCAATGTATATGTAATGAGTGATTATAATCAAGGTATTAATCAATATTTTTGCTTCTAAATATCACATGAGTTGAATGACTTCACTGGAGATTTTACTTTGTTATAGAAGTTACCAGTGTGATTACTGAAATGTTCTTTTCATGTATTCTTTAATGTCAGTATTTGATATCTGAATGCAGTAACAGTGCTTGCTTATTTAGCCAGGCTTCCAGAAATGAAATAGGGACATGTTTTGTGTTTGAGAAAGGTCTTCAACGTGTTAAAACACATAGGGGTCATTGAAGCCAATAGTTTAAGGGACCATTTCTCAGTTAAAGCCTTACTTTCCATTTAGACTAAAGTTTCCTATCCTTGAGAGAAAGAACGCATTATCTTGATGTTTTGAGATGAGACTCCTGTTTATAGTTAGAGCCTGGCCAAATCCAACCTTGGAAATGGCTGTGTGTTGGTGTGTGTGTGTGTGTTAGTCTTCTTGCTTACAGGTTAAGGAACCACTGGCATTGTTGTTCGAGACATGCTGGCACCCAGCAACCCAAATCTGCGACCTGGAAGGTCACGACGTGCCTAACTTCAGGGTCCGAGTGTCAGCTGCATAATCTATGGAGATATGCTTCAGTCTATCTGTATATGTGTGGAAAATTACTATGTTTATCTATTTCTTAGCCAATGAGAATCATTCAACCTGTAAGCAATGACGTAGCTTAGACCTTGGAAATGGTATAACTGCTGTGATCTTTGTAACTGTGAGCAGGGCGGCCTACGAAGTCCTTGAAGCTGACTTCTGCTGATGAAACTGCAAACTATCTTCAGTAAACCTTTTCTTCAATTTTTTATAATTCTGACTCCGGGTCTTCTTTCAAACATCTGGTCCTTGGGTCCTAAACTGTTAACCCCTAACAACAGTAAAAGAAATGGACACAGCGACCCCATTGGATTCAACTTCCTGATGGCTGAGCGTACTGCACAGACTCAAACTGAGCTTGACGACGTAGATGTGATGTGAGCAACCTGTCTTACAGTTGTAAGTCTTCTAGTAGCTGTGCCAAGAGAAATATGAATCATTCCCTTCCGAAACTTGCAGAGACGGAGAGTGTGAGTAGGAGGTGTCCATGAGCTGGAGCAGGAGAAACTTTTGCTAAGTATTCTGATTAATTATTTTGTCATTTTGCCTCCACGTCCCCCCGATTGCCCGCGAGCTTCTCCTCCTGTCCATACGGTAATCTCTCTACTGTGCGACAGAGAGTCGCGTGGTTATGACGCAATCGTTAGCCTATTTTTACAAAAACTGCTTCTACGGGGCCATAACGTAAGATACAAGGTAATGGAGCCTTTTATACATTTTCGTGTTTCTTTAGAAATAAATAATGGACAAATGGAGTCTTTAAACGCCTCAGATGTAAAGTTATTCACTGTCAAAGTGACGCCAAAATGAATGGGAGTCAATGGAATGCTAACAGCAGGTGATGGTCTGCTAATCAATGGCGGCGCCGGGGAAGCTTCAGTTTTTTCTGAAAGATTACCCCTTGGGTTTGAGGGGAGTTGCAACGCCCTCACGCCATAGCACATGACAGGAAGAGAAGAGAAGTAATTTGGAGGGGGTAGGGAAGGATAACATATTTGATTAAAGAATATAAGGGCACATGAATTTTTTTAAAATTAATGAAGTGCACAGATAAATAATTTGTAATAAACACTACAATATTACATATAAAAATACGAATTGTAAAATTTGATTTCATGGCGACTTTAAAGGTTTCAAATAAAACAATCACGTAAAATGTCCTGCAGAGATTCATATTAATATGAGAAAGTCACACATGAACACTCACCTTGATCAAACTTTTACAAGATAAAGGTTCTCAAATCCTCCAGCTTTAAAATCATAAAACTACACGTAAATTCCTTTATAATGGTTGATAAACACTTTGATGCTGTTTTTTCCGTGTCGTATTTCGCATTTTTCCTGCTTAAAATGGCAGTGTGACGAGAGAGAGAGACGGCCGTTTCTCAATATGCATTCTTGTCTGTACTTTGTCCCCGGATGTGTTCTTGATCCGCCCCTTTTATCGAGGATGCATTGAGAGGTGAGGTGCGGAGTGGACTTGAGACAGCCAGGCAGGGGTGCCGCCAGAAATTCTGGGCCCTATGGAAACCAAAATTTCTGGGCCCCCTACATTTTTTACAGATAAAATTTAACCCAATAAACATGCCCTGTATACTTATACTTATAGCACATTGCATAGTTGCATACGAGGTGCAGACAATAAAGCTGACTCTGCATCTGTATAAGTCAAACACACACACGTAATAACCATATTATTTTGTTTTCTTAATATAAAATATTAAAATATCTATTTTGTAAACTCCTTATAGCCAATGGTTACTACAAACACATGTTTTATTCAATTTTATATTTTTTTCTGGGGCATTTTATTCATATTAAGAACGTCAAGTTTGACAGCATCGATCGTAGCAGCAGCAGCACTGTCACTTCACAGAACACACGACACACACGGCAAACTGATTTTGTTGTTTTTGAAGCGTGTAGATTACTTTTTGTTTTGTAAAGTTATCATCATGTGGCGAACACAGTAGATAAGACGTGTTTAGAGACTTCAATCAATCTTCGTGAAGTTTCGCGCTCAGGCTCACCTTGTTCGGCTGACTGTGCGTTCACACCGGACGCGAATAGCGCGTCAAATTCGCGCCTGCCGCGTCTAGTTATACGCTTGACCACTTTGTGTTAATTCGCGCGTCAAGAGCGAAATTGACGCGCGTAAAAAAAAAAGTTTGAAACGAAATTACAACGCATCTTTGCATGGACTTAACATTGAAATCACTCGCGCCTGACGCGCTATTCGCGTCCGGTGTGAACGCACCGTGAGACGGGGACGGGGGACGGGGGACGTGGGGGAAGGAGGACGTGGGTGTGCAGCAGCCGCTGAATCTGTGTCTACGAGACATGATAACCCGGAGACAGCAGAGATGTTATTATTGTTGGATGTAAATCATAATTCAGTAATTATTTTACTAAGCTAGCTAGATAAAAGCAGGTCATGTAGCAACAAAAATAAGTAGCCTAACTCTGAAAGTTTTGGAATACAGGAATAGGGCAAGCTACCTTTCTTTTTGAAAAACTGTGTGACATACTGTCAACTTCGGCGTTCTCTGTCTTCTCTTTCCGTTTTTGATGCCCTGACTTTTGATGTGACATGCCTGCGTGTGTCACTGTCTGCGCTGCATCATAGCAAGTGCAATAAGCAAGAGACACTAGCGATCGTAGCTCGGACAGCGCAGGTGGAATGAACCATTGTGAGGGGGAGGGGTGTGACTGAAACAGTAAATACATTATTTGTTTTTTAAATATTAAATCTATGGTCAAAACGTACAAAATACACATTTAGTGCATGAGGGGCCCTAGCACATTTAATGTATGTATAAAAAAGAGAAAAGAACTAAGAAAAGAAAAAGGGGGTCTGCTCTTCTGGGCCCTAAATCAGCCTGGGCCCTTAGAATCGTCCTAACCTTCCACCCCTTTACGGCGCCCTTGCAGCCAGGTATCCCTGAATGCATCTCTTGTGTATATCTAACAGGTGATCTTTGGTCTCTTTAATCTATTTGTTCCCTTGCAAATCTTTTGGCTGAGGGCAAAGTGAAGTTTCACAACTTTATATATTTAGGCTATTTAACCTTTTTAGTTGTAGCCTACTCTGAGTTAGGTTTTACTGAATCGTTTGCTTTATTTCTTATTGTATAGCTTCTTATACCTTTTAGGCTACTTATACTTTTTTAATGGCTATTATTTGACATTTAACAAAAAGGGTTTTGTCATTTTATTTTATATATTTAAAATATGTAGATTTCAGTAGATGGCGAGAGATGGCGAATACAGAAAGAACAAGGAAATGATACATTATCAGCTTGCTGTTCGGTCATTGTTTTACTCATCCTCATTTTGAAATGAATTTATGTATTAAATAAAAAAAAATGTCAATGATTTACTAAAGATTATTAGAATTCATGTAGTTAATATTCAGCAGATTAAAATAAAAAGTGCAACATCAAATGAATACAGTAAGTGGATAAATGAATGAATTATAAACAAATGATTCTTTGCTACTTTGAGTAGAACTCAGTGTTTTAAACAATTTTGTGATTTTTGCTGAAGCTGAAACAATGATTTACTTATCAAACTAAGTTTGGTTGTTTGTTAAATGCAGCTAATACAGATTTTTGCAAACAGATTGTTGTGTGGTGTGACATCATATGGCGTGACACCATGTCATTTTTAAAGAAATTAAGGCTTTTTGGTTATTAATCATAAAATCATCAATGTGACAGATGGGGAATAGTGCCAGCAAAGGTTACAAGCATTTTGGTACTTTTATAACAAGGTATTCCCAAATTAATTTGAAGTATGTTGAAAGATTACGAGTAAACGTCTTTCTATGAGTGTTGATAAAGTAAAATAATGCAAAATGAAACATATTTGCACATAAGAAATGCTATACTTTTATATAGTAATGATAAAGAATCAGGATAAATTGACTTACATTATCACATTATTATTATAGCAGTGAGTAACTGGTTCAAAAAGATTGAAGTCATATGAAATGTGTGTGTTTCGTATGGTAACAAAATATTGTTTTTATGAAGTCGTGTATAGTTTTGACAAAAGTGTTCCATTTTGCAAATGATCTGAAGTGTTGTGCTACTTTGGTGTAGGGTAGGGTTGTGCTAATAGTGTGTAGTGTTTTGACAAACCGGGCCCTGTTTTCAAAATTGTGCTTAAACAATGAAACAATTTTAAACAATTGAAAAATTTCAATTTTAAATAATTGAAAAAAACTGTACATTCATTTAATTGTTTACAAAAATATTGATCTAATGTGATCTGCACACAGCTGTACAAATGAAAATGTGGACAAACTTCCTCACAGCTCATATAAGCGCTGGTGATTTTCCTGAGAAACACACGAGCTGCTCTAGAATCTTCTGTGTGTGTGTGTGTGTGTGTGTGTGTGTGTGTGTGTGTGTGAGTGTGTGCTGTGTCTGTGTGAGAATGTGTGTGAGAGTGTGTAAGAGAGTGTGTGTGTGTGTGTGTGTGTGTGTGTGTGTGTGTCTGTGCTCAGGCCCCACCAATGAGTTGGTTGTTCATTCTTAATGTTAACCTTATTGTAAAGTGTTGGCAAAAACTATTTATGACATTATTTTTTTAAACATAAATACGCCTTTTTTTTTTACCTAAAACCATGTAAACACATTGCATTAAACTAAATACACAAAATAATGTTCTTTTTTAGAATCATCATATGACCCCTTTAATGCCTTATTCTGCATGACCATATTCTACGTCCCTTAATCCTACCTAAACTTAACAACTACCTTACTAACTATTAATAGGCAGTAATAAGAAGTTTATTGAGGCAGAAGTCATAGTTAACAGTAAGTTAATAGTGAGAATTGGACCCTAATCTACTTAAGCAACATGAATCAATTCACAACAACACTGTACCACAATAGAAAAAGGCAGCAGTCTGACACACCAGCAGAGGAAATAACTAATACACGCCTCAGTGAAGATCAGTGAGTATTTATCCTCCCTTTCTCTCCTCCAAGACCAAGAGCAGAGCAGTGATGAGAGCTTTCACCTGACACTACTTTACCTGAGACAAGAGACAAAATGAACAGCTACTGCCACACAGTGGACTAACACACACACGACACATCAAGAGGAAACTTCTGAACCATGTCATTTTGTAAATTCAGTTAACCTTTTCAGAAATATGAATAAAAGTGTGTATTTTATATATTCTGCAAAAGCATATAAAGTTGTGCACATTTTCACGACTTTCACTTTTGTACAAAAACTAAATTAGCAAATGTTTCTGTTTCCACATCATCTGTACATGCTATCAGCAATATGTTATAATTTAGCAGTAAACAAATGCATACTGTTCTTAAAGGGATAGTGCACCCGAAAATATTCATCATTTACTCACCCTCAAGTTGTTCCAAACATGTGTGGATTTCTCTCTTCTGCTGAACACAAAACAAGATATTGTGAATGTCTGTAACAAAACAGTTTATTTCCCCCATTGACTTCCATAGTATTCTGATCAACAAGTTTGGTTACCAACATTCTTATCTTCTTTTGTGTTCAGCAGAATAGATAAATAAATTCATACAAGTTTGGAACAACTTGAGGGTGAGCTGTCCCTTTAAGCGAACATCTTCTGTGTATAATAATACAATTATAATTTGTGTGTATTTATTGCCGATTGCCAGCTGGTTCCGTTGAACAGCGTATAAATTGTATGACATTAACAAAATGTAAGCGTTTTCAAATTAAATTTCGCACAGAATTGTTCCACGGGATTGTTATGGAGATGTTAGCGGGAATAACAGTCACTCATGCTTCATTAACCGTGTTGTTCATGGAGCGACTCTGCCATTGGCTGGTTAACACGTCAATCAAACGCTCGAAGTTCCAGTAAAGTAGATGAGCCAGTTTGGAAGAGGAAGTTGTCGGGTAATTTGCGAATACAGTGGGACAGTGAGATCAGCTGGACTCGCCATATCTTTGGGAAAGTTACTGTGTTTTGAGACAGAATGGAAGGGCGACTGGACAGTTCTCCCATGGAGGCTTTCGACAAGGACGTGTTGGAAATGACTGTTGAAGATGTTTATGACATTTCCTACGTGATCGGCAGAGATTTATTAAAAGTCAACACAGGTGGCCGGGAATTCTCGGATTTACAGTTCAAAATCGTCCGTGTGCTGGAGATGTTTGAGACAATGGTGAACAAGTACAATCTGTCGATGGAGGAGCTGAGGATGGAGATGGATAATATGAAGCGAGAGATGGACAGAGTTGTAGCAGAAGGTTCGAGTGGTAATACTAACAATGTGAGTGGGTTCATGTAATGTTGAAGTTCAGAGCAAAATTCATAAGGTGTGTATATATATATATATATATATATATATTAGTGCCGTCAAATCGATTAATCACGTCTAACATAAAAGTTTGTGTTTACACTATGTATTATTATATTTATGTGTGTGTATACTGTATATACACAGACATTCATATAGACGATATGACAGCACTAATATATAATATAATGTGTGTGTGTACTGTATATAACAGACATATTAATATATATATATATATAATATATATATATATATATATATATATATATATTAATATGTCTGTTAATATACAGTACACACACACATTATATATTATATACTATATATTAGTGCTGTCAAATCGTTTAATAGCGATTAATTAATAGCATCTTAAACGTTTGTTTACATGTGTGTGTATATTTTTATATATATATATATATATATATATATATATATATATATATATAATATGTATGTGTGTGTATACTATATACACACAGACATAATATATAAATATAATAACATAGCCTATATACATATCAGTGAGAGTATAGCCTATGTCGTAATTTAAAATGGAAAAATGCTGTTTTATAGATGTTAGAAATGTCACTTTCAAACAAAAGATTGCTATCAAATAACACACCCAGGTTCCTAACTGACGACAAAGACGTAACAGAGCAGCTATCAAATGTTAGACCGTATTCTAGGTTTAGTTGTGTAGGTTTTTGGTTCAATAATTAAAACCTGTTTTTTTGGGGGTTTTTTTCAGAATTAAAGGCAGCTACCCAGCTACCTACTACATGGCAGGTTTTTTCTAAAAAACTTTTCCCCAAATTTGTTTAAAATGTCTTTATATACCAATACATAATAAAAATTTAAGTACTCTGAAAAGGAGAGTATAAAAATCGAGTGTCTGTACTAGTCTCAGGGCTGCAATAAACACAGCTACTTATTCCATTCACTCCCACCCCCTCCCTTCTGGGCTCCTTCCAAAGCCATAATAGCCATAATATGCGAGTACTTACATTTTAATTATGTATTGGTATATAAAGACAGTTTAAACAAATTTGGGAAAAAGTTTTTTAGAAAAAACCTGCCTACCCTGCCTTTAAGTAGTAGAAAATTACTAGTCATCCAATTTTTTTATATCAACTATGCATTCCGTTAATTTTGTGAATTGGTATGTTTCGTCAGGGCGCAAAGAAATATAGAGCTGAGTAACATCAGCTCAACAGTGAAAACTAACGTCATGCTTCCTAATGATATCTCCCAAGGGTAGCATGTACAAGATGAAAAGCAACGGTCCTAGTACTGAGCCTTGTGGTACACCATACTGAACGTGTGATTGATAAGACTTCTCTTTGTTTACTGCTACAAACTGATAACGGTCAGATAAGTATGATTTAAACCATGCCAATGCAATTCCACTAATGCCAAAGTAATTTTCGAGTCTATTGAAAAGAATGTTGTGGTCGATAGTATCAAATGCAGCACTAAGATCCAGTAACACACAAATAGAGAGATACAACCACGATCGGATGATAAGAGCAAATCATTTGTAACTCTAATTAGAGGTGTCTCTGTGGTACGGTCTAAATCCTGACTGAAATCCTCGCAGATATCATTTCTTTCTAAAAAAAGAACACAGTTGTGAGGATACTACCTTTTCTAGTATTTTTTACCAAAAAGGGAGATTCAAGATCGATCAGTTTTTAAACTAGTTCTCTAGAATTAAGTTTTTCTAATAAGAGGTTTAATAACAGCCAGCTTAAAAGTTTTTGGTACGTACCCTGATGACAATGATGAATTAATCATTTTAAGAAGAGGAGCTATGACTTCTAGAAGAATCTCTTTTAGAAGCTTAGTCAGTATAGGGTCTACCATGCATGTCGTTGATTTAGATAATTTAACTAGTTTAGATAATTCTCTGTTTAGAAATGTCTCAAGTTGAAGCTTTATTTCTTTTTCATTTAGCCACTGTATCAAATAAATACCTAGGGTTGTGTTTGCAAAGTAAGCATACCTAGCAGTTTTAATGCCTCTCTGTATGCAGTATCATTATCCTTCCACGCAATGCGAAATACCTCTAGTTTTGTTTTCTTCCAGTTTCTCATTATATAACTCAAAGGGATTGTGCACTCAAAAACTCATCATCATATGCTCATATATGTAAACATCATATACGTTACTAGTCTTATTGTTAACATCCATGCATATAGGCTATTTCTTTTTTCAACCTTTTAATCTTGTAACAAACGAGACTTTTTTAAAAAGGGTCTATTTCCAGTTTGTGCAAACACTTACTTGTACATAATGCAAAGTATGAATTTTTTATTATTATTATTATTCTTTTATAGGAAAGTATTGGGCCAAACAAACTAGTTGTGGACTTAAAAGACCCAAACAGACCACGATTCACCATGCAGGAGTTAAAGGAGGTTCTGCAGGAGAGAAACAAACTCAAAGCCCAGCTTATGGTGGCCCAAGAGGAACTACAGCTCTACAAGAGGTAAAGAGTTGATTGACAGGTTGGCTGAGAAAAAAGATAAGAAAATGGAAGTCAGTAAGGTCCAATGTTCTTCAAAAAATACAAATTATTTTTCAGAAGACATGCATATAGATTTGGATTTACATGAGGTCAAATTTGAGGTAAATGTAGCATCTGATGTGCTTGCAGTGGAGTCCTCGGGTCAGAGCAAAGCATGGTGGAAATAAACCTGGACACGCTTCCGCAGTCAGAACCAGAACCCAAACCCTCCAGTATTATAGAGGACAACAAAGAGAAGAGCACTATTCAGAAACTGTGAGTGTTTGCCAATTTATGCATGATGTCTTGAGCTCTGTGCATTTCCAGGTCTATCTTATTTTGACAATCAAATAATTAAACTTATCAAGTTTATTCAACCAAAAGTAGGTATTAAAAATAGGGTAACACTTTATTTTGATTGACCACTTTCGACATTCTACTCAATACAAGTAACTACATGTCAACTAACTCTCATTACAGTATTAGTAGACTGTTAGGTTAAGGTTTGGGTTAGTAGAATATGTTGTAGTTGCAAAGTTACTTAAGCCAGGTTCACACTGTGCGATTTATTATAGTCCTTACGATTGTTGCTTGTCCGACTGTACGAACATGATCCTCGCTGTAAGCCATGTCACACTGTAAGATCTCAGTTGTCATTAATGTCAGACTGTACGGCTGTCAAGACGCATTAAAAATGGATGCACGCAAGAAAAGTTGTCCGGAGTTTTACATCATCAATCACTGACGCGTTCGGTGATGTGAGCTGCGTTACACGCGCGATTGAACTGATGGATACAAAGAAATCTCTAACGTTAATTTTGGTCATGGCTTGTCTTGAAAAACGAAGACACTTTGACGTGGTCGTAGGAGAAGTCACACTGCAGGACCATGGGCCGGTTTCACAAAGCTATTTTAGACCGGTCTATAGTTTTAGACAAGCTGAAAATTTGCTCATAGACTAGTCTAATCCAAGTTAGACTGTTTCACAAAAATAAAGACTGACTTAATTTAGACCAAAAAAATTTGACACCTTCCCCCCAGGCTAACTTAGGTCTAATACTCTGTTACCTTGGCAACCAGCAGTAACAATCAGTTACATTACAAACCGGCAAAAGAAAAGGGAAAATGGCTCATAATTTAAACATTTCTTCTTGTTACTACATTCTCCACTAAATTTCCCAAGTAAAATGTCCTTGTAACTGTTATACTCCAACAAACACATATGTTCCGCTGGGGTAAACTGCACTGAGCGGTTGAATGCGCTTACTCGATCCGCCATGTTTTTTGTTTTGAAAAGTGTCTTATTTTACCCAGAATGCATTGCAGTGTAGTCCTACTTAAGATAGTCAGAGTCTTAAGTGCTTTGTGCAACGGTCTGATTTAGATGTCTATCTGAAGTCTGACTATCTACTATATCTAAGCCATAGTCAAAGTCTATCTTTGTGAAACTGGCCCCATGAGTCAAATCTTCTGAAACTGCCAGAAATTCGTCTGAGGTAAAATGAGATCGGAACGGTCATTAATCGGCTGTCGGTGAACATGTCAAACCTAGCGATCAAAGACTTCAGATTTTAGCCTAGGATCAGAGGATTCTTTTAGGATTTGCCAAATCGTTGCCAAAATCGCACAGTGTGAACCGGCTTTATAGTCAGTCTTTTGGGGAGCATCAAAATAAAGTGTTAGCAGATATTAAACAGTCTACTAATACTCCAATGAGAGTCAGTTGACATGTCGTTGCAAATTTACTTATAGTTAGCAGAATGTTTAAACTATCAAAATAAAGTGTTACCAAAAATAGTTGATATGATAGACGGTTTTACTCTTAGTCTTCAGTGTCACATGATCCTTCAGAAATCATTCTGATATGCAGATTTTTTTTCTTACAAATTTTAAAAATCTTAATTCTAAACTTTAGACCGCTATGTTAATGGCTTGAAATACATATACGTACCAGTATTGCAGGGCAGGTGTGTGTGTGTGTGTGTGTGTGTGTGTGTGTGTACCTGTAAAGTCTTGTAGAATTTCTTGACCTTTTTACATTTATTGAAGACTCATGTGAGTGGCTTTACCAGTTGTGGGAGGTTTGGAGTCTTGCCCACTGGAGTTTGCCCATCTATCTCGAGTTAGTCATGTTCATTTGAATCATTATGATGCATAGTGTTTCAAAACAGCTTTACAGAGAGACTGTATTTTGTCTGTATAGCCTCACAAGGAATATGCTCTAATGTCTTTGAGTGCCAAGTGAACTAACCAAAGACAACTGTGACAAAGCTCCTCAAGATGGAGAGAGAAACTGAGAGAAACCCATCCTGTGGGAACAAATTATGTCCAAATTACAATAATATTTAGCTCTGTAAGAAATAGAAGTCACATAGTCAATGAATAGAGCAAGTATGAAGTCAGGCCTTGTGCATCTCGGCCAGTTGATGTGTCTGGGCAGCCTTGATAAATATGAGCAAAACAGACCATGGGAAAATGTATTTTGAGTTTGTCCTCTTGGTATTACATTCAAAATATTCACAAAATTGTAACACCAAACATTAACTTATTTGGTGGTGTAAAGTTCAAAAAGTTTTATTGCATCACATTTCCTTCTTAAAGCATCAGTGAAAGTTTGTTAAAGATGTTTATGGCATTTCTCAGCATAGATTTATTAAGCTTATTTTCTACAAATGTCTTGCTCTGAAAAATAATGCATTTTTGGCTCAATGTTTGTCTTGCTGACAAACCATTTCTCTCTCTTTTTCAGGTTCTCATTTCGACAAAAATAGTAATCTGCAAAACCTAACCAGGATTTAGTACAACAAACCAAACACATCTGAAACAAGCCAAGCCCTTTCCAACTTTTGAAGTGACTTTTTTTTTTTTACAATACTGACCCATCTCTGGCTGGAAATCCTTTGCCTGAGTACGTTTTTAACTTGGTGTTTGTAACTGTTCTCACTTACTTCATAATTGAGTGTGAAACCAATCATGAATGAGTAGATGTCATACACATACATTTGCATTTTTACTACATCCATTTTCATCACCATTCTTCCAATACCAGTATGTTTTACTATAATACTGTACGACATTACAATAATCAGTTTTAATCAGTCATGTTATAAGTAGCACAAAGACAAGAGTTTAGAACTGATTTTGGTGACAATACTTAGCATATAATCTTAAATGCCTTGATTTGCTCTCTTAGATCTTCCTGAATTAGAAAACACCTTCAGACTGAATCTGTTGCAACGGTTGACAAGCTTTTGGACTGAAACTATCCATATGACTTTTGCATATCACTTTTTTTATTCCTAATTTCAATAAACTAGAGATTGTGGAGTTAAATTTAAGAGGTACTTCAACTAAAATACTTTTTTATTTTTTGGTAAAGCACCTGCCAGGTAACAATGCTTAATAAATCTCTTTAAGGTATATGAAGTCGTAAATTGTGGGCCATATGATTGTAAAAAGTACTAGACCTCTGGACAATTATGAAAGAGGTTTTTTTTTTTTTCTGCAATGATATAAAAAAATGCTGTTCTTAATATCTGGACCCTGTTGTTTGTTCATGGATTACTGAGTTAACCTGGATTTAACACTTAATATATTTATTCATAAGCTTAAAATGATTTGATTTAATTTATTAAATGTAAACAAAAAAGAGAAGTATATGTATCTAGCTCTCTTGCATAAGAAATCAAATAATGTAAAAATATTGATCCGATATGTTCAACCTGTTGAAATGCAAAACAAATGACAAAATGAAAATCAAGTGTTATGCACCAGTTAAACAGAAACACATTTAATATCCAGCTTTCAAGCAGCTTTTGTTTTTATAAGGTCCATAAAGTACTTGTTTGGCATGTGAAGATATTGAAGTCAGTCGCTTGCTTTTTGCCTATTGGATGTTTCATATCTAAAATGTTTTCTCATGTTTGAAATGCAATAAAAATCTTTGATTACAAAAAAAGGATAATGACTGAATTATTTAATAACCAGTAATATTAATTTCCTATATAAGTGTTTACAGGGCTGTGTTCTAGCATTACGCTCCTTTACGTTAGCGCCTAACAATGGGTTTTATTAATAGGTTTTTATTTGGATTGCAAAGGGCTTTATTTCAATAATAAACAGAATAGTTTCATGATCAAATTGAACTGCCTAAAACAACAATCATTATACAAAGTGCATTTGCAGCATTTAACACCATTCATTTTTAAATAAACATATGCGTGCTTATGTAATGCTGCAAATCCTTATAAAGCTCAACTAAGGTTAAAGACAAAAGGACTCAACACTCACAATTAAAAAAAAAAGTGGTATAATTGCTTCACAATTAAACAATTTTGCCTTTACAAATATACAGTAACTACCCTTTTGAATATTCTCTTATCCTTAAAGTCAGAGTCAGATATTCTTAAACATTACACATTAAAATGAATAGTTCACCCAAAACAAGAAGCTTTTGTCCTTTACTCACACTCGTGTCAATCCAAACATCTACACCGTTCCCCTCCTGTGCAAAACACGAATTATGATATTCTTTCATCCATACTTTTTGAAGCTTGAAAATGTGACTCCACTGACTGGACAAAAACAGCTAAAACATTCTTCAAACTATTTCATGTTTTCTTCTGAAGAAAACCAAGTCCTAAAAGTTTGGAACAACATAAGTGTGAGTAAATTACATTTGAGTGAACTTTCCCAGTTAGACAATTAGCTAAAACGGTTCACATCATTCAGCCTTAACCCAAGGTGTATTCGTTTAAAAGTTAGACTTTCATAAGACAAATTCATATTATGGTACGATCGATCACAGTCAACTATTTTGGCAACTCCGACATGTCCACAATACACTACTCCATTAGACACGATCAGCAACTCAAGTAAGAGTGAATTATAGCTTGAGCCAAGGATGAGCAGCGAGGGCTTCTTTACTGCGGTCCCCGTAGTCATACAGCAGCTCCTCGTCCTCCTCCAGGTCTCTGGAAGCCAGGAAGATGAGGTGAGGTGTGCCGTTTATAGCATGTAGTTTGGTCTGAAGGTTGCCATTTTTACTGTGGTTGATCAGTCGGCCCAGGCGGTTGGTTTCTTTGGTAGCATCAACACTAGAAAAGTGCACAAGCAATTATACTTGGAATATAGAGAAATGATTTGCAAGTGAAAGCCTAACAACACAATTTACACCTGGTGTTTTAATCAGTCTCTTTTATCCACTCCTGTCCTGATTTCTTCGAGGGGAGGGTCTATGGGCTTTATCAGATCTCTCGATCTAACGGACAAAAACTTGCACAATTTACATGTGACCCTGGATCACAAAACCAGTCACATGTCACACGGGTATATTTGTGGCAATAGACAATTCATTGTATGGGTCAAAATTATTGATTTTTCTTTTATGCCATAAATCATTAGGATATTAAGTAAAGATCATGTTCCATGAAGAGATTTTGTACATTTCCTACCGTAAATATATAAAACATGTATGTCTGTGAGTGAATGCTGCACAATCGTGAACATAAATGAACAACTTTAAAGGAGATTTTCTCAAAGTTTCGATTTTTTTGCACCCTCAGATTCCAGATGTTCAATAGTTGCATCTCGGCCAAATATTTTCCTATCCTAACAAACCACACATCAATGGAAAGCTTATTTATTTAGCTTTCAGATGATGTATAAATCTCATTTTCATAAAATGTATCTATTTGACTGGTTTTGTGGTCCAGGGTCACATATGAACACACACAGCTTTAGTTTCTGCTCTGACAGCCACAAGATCAACCGAACACTGTGAGTGTGTGTTAGAAATCAGGAATGCTGAGAGAACATTGTGCTTGGTACGTTTTTCATCTTCAAACCAAACTTGGGTCTCCAGTCAACAAAGTTTAAATCCCGTCTGGCTAGAGCTCTTCCCATAATGTTTAGATGTAAACAAGGCCACGGATCGCAATGTTCACGTCAAATCTGCGTTAAGGCAAATGAACGGCCATTCAGAGATTCTTTACACCAGAATCTGATGTTTGAATTATAGGCCCCGTTTACACCTGGTATTAAGATGCGTTTTGGTCGATCAGATCACAAATAGACGACATTAAATACAGGTGTAAACGGGGTCTAAGATGTTTTGAGCTTGTCCACTTTCAGAGGGATTCGATTGGACTGCTTTCGTAGTGTAAACGCTCATGCGTTCAAGCAGCCTCAAAAGACGCCTACTCTCCGTCTACTGCCTTAAAGCATAAATATTATGGGAAGTGCGCTAGCCAGACGGGATTTAAACTTTGGCTGGAAACCTAAGTTTGGTTTGAAGAGAAAAAACATACCCGTTTTCTCACCAGTCCTGATTTCTAACACACACTCACAGCGTTCGGCATCATCTCTGGGTGCGTAGCAGCTTATTTGTCCATTAGATCTGAAAAAAATTAAAATAAACACACCCCTTTACCCACCCCTCAAAGAAATCAGGAGAGAAGTGGTTGAAAGTGGACAAGAGATGGATTTACAGGGTTCCAACACCTTGGTCAACTTCAAATTCAAGGACCTTTATAGGACTTTCCAGGTCCAATGCCCTCAAATTCAAGGACTTAATGTGGGAAAACATTTGTAGTGTCGAACAACAAATGTTGAGGTTCAAGCGTAGTTGTTCTGTGCGCGCGTGAACGTCATGGCAACGTACAACACAAAGAACCTCATGCGGGAAACACTTAATGTAACGTGTTTGCGCATGGCTAATGTAAATCAAGCAAGCTAGTGTGCATAGGCCACGAAGTGTTGGAGAAATAACACATTTTGGCGAAATATGTTGGCAAATTGTTTTTCCAGAAAACTAAAATTCAAGCACTTTCAAGGACCTGTATCCATTATGTTCATTTTCAAAAGCTTCACAGGGCCTTGAATTATTATTATTTTTTTCCAGATTCACAAACTTTCAAGGACCCGTGGGAACCCTGGATTTAAACACCAGGTGTAAACAGAGATGCGTCTCCCTCGTCTACTTGTGATCCAATCGACCAAAACACATTTTAATACCTGTAAACGGGGCCATAAAAAAAATTTAAAAAAACATCCAAATACTCACCAGTAGGTTTTGTCGTGGTAGCGGAAGTAGTACATGTAGCAGCCGGTAGAGGGATCCTGAGCGTACTGAGATTCTCTTGCTTTGGCATCGGCGATCTCTAACAAATCCCCATGGTACTCCACTACAAACTGGTCTTTCTTAAACACTCTGTCTGTAAAAATCCCTCTTCCTTTTCCTTCAATACATTTCACCTGATTAAAAATAGCAGATGCTTAAACCAAGGAATGAAAGGTTTCACGTTACAACATTGTTAAAGGCTTACCTTGAGCCCCTCTTCCACATCGTTTCTGATGAGATCATCAATGTGCTGCTGCTTTTCACACTGTTTTAAAACATGCCCATATTTAGCACTTGATATGAAGGAAAAAAATCCAGTTATGACATTCTGATTGAAAAATACCAGGTCAGAAATATTTTTTACTAATTAAAAATGTATAGATGGATGAATCGTTCACAATAAGCTATAACAGGAAAAAAACGATATATTTTTTTACATTTTAAAACACTTAACTAAGAGTTTACCAACCTTTAACTCAGCTTTGCTTTTCCTGCAACTTCTCCTAATAGGGTAATAATCTGTGACCTTTCGATTGAGTTCAGACTCTTTGCCTTTCAATCTGAAGAAAATAAGACAAATACACATGGTAAGATGATCCTGCTAACAAAAAAAGGGATGTGTAACAGCAAACTCGACAGACAAACAATTTATTAGACTTACTTCCGGTCTGTTGACTTTTCACCATTCATTCTCTGCCCAGATTTGGTTTGCTTCCTCGTCCCAGAATGTTTCTGAGGCGCATCAATCTGATCATTATGTGCACAATTAAGGATCTTGTCAGTGTTTTCTTGTTTCGGTGCATTGAGCTCATCAGCATCTTTGACTAGCCAAAGAAAGAAAGAAAAAAAAAGTAGTAAGTAAAACAACTTTGACCATGATAAATGTACATCTTTAATACGATATAAACAAATACCTTCAGTTTGTTTGCTCGTGTCCGCTGCAGAATTGTCTTCTAATATTGGGATGAGTGGGTTATTACGAAGCGGCTTGTTTTGAGTCAGACAACCATGTATTGTGAGCTGAACTTGGCATGTCTGAGACACAAATAGGCATTTGATTCAAATCAATTCATTTAAGCAATATGCAATTATAACTTGTTTAAAGGGATAGTTCACCAAATTTTTTTTTAAATTGTCATCACTCCCCTTCATCATGTTGTTCCAAACCTGTAGGAGTTTGTTTCTTTTATTTGTTGAACACAAAAGACGACGTTTTAAAGATGGTCGGAGATTGACTTCCAAGTAGGGAAAAATATAGTATGTAAATCAATAGGTGCCGTCAACTGTCTGATGAACAACATAAGGGTGAGTAAATTAGACATTTTTTTTATTTTTGGGTGAACCATCGCTTTAAGGTGATCACAGATCGATCAGCAAGTAAAATGCATTCATGATTTCACACGCATCTCTCCTACCGTTGGCTTCCCGTGTTTGTTTTCTTTAGCCTGTTCAGCTTTCTCGTCCCCAGGTCTTCGTTTGCTCGACTTTTTGCCTAATGAGTGCATAAATAAAGCATAAATTAAGCGTATGCATGCTGCGACTAACGTCAGGATTCGAGCTGCAAACATGTATCGCAGAAAACGCGAATATAACGACACAATATTGGCAACGTCAAAGCGTCACTAAATATCAGATCGATTCTCATTCTAATAATCATCGTTTTTCACTAACAAACAGGTTCGCTAAACGGACGCACATCTGTGAGTCACATTAATCTTTTTTTTTTTTTAAATCTTATTATTTTACCTTTTCCCATCTTGGATTCGATTTCCAGCAACAATCAGTTATGATTATAAACAGCACAGCATGCTGAGATAAATAACTTGACGTCAGGCTGCCTGGGTTTTTAAATATCAATCGTAGCGTTCATTGGTCGAACTCTTGTAGAGTAGGCGTGTGATTGGTTTAAAAAACGCGGAAGCAGTAAACTACACGCGCCGTGCCTCCTGACGTACTTCCGGTATGATTTTATTTATTTATTTAGTCATTCATTCATTTTTATTCAGTGCCAGAAGAACAAGAGGTATACTCGCATTATCACATTAACATTAGCTGCCAGAAAAAAAAGAGAGAGAGAAAAAAAAAAGATATATATATGCATAATTTCCAGTCCTTTCAAAGCATTAACGTTACATATTTTTGTGAAAAAATTAGCTTTTTCAAAAAAGTTTGCTTTGACCCCACTTCTTTTTATGTATATGGTATTTTCCTAATAAAATAAATGACTGTTTAATATATGTTGTTCTGTCATTCTGAGCATACAAAAGCACATCAAATTCAGTAATTTCTCACCCCTATTGTGAGGATAATGTTGGATGTATAAAGCAGATGTGTAAATCAGCCTTTAGGTGCTGTTTGATTCTTGTTTATTAACCAGTTTAATACTTCAAACTTTGTTGACTCATCGACAAAAACCTTAGTTTTCATTTCAACAAAACAGGGACAAAATATACATTTGCTCACAAGCTTAAAAGTTTCCACTGAACACAAAGTTACAGTTTAGTTGATATAACAGTCAACCACTGTATCCAGGTCTCCGAATCATAATAAAGCCCCCGTTTCTTAATTTACAGATTACACTGTTAAAGTGGTTCGTTCTGTCCATTGTGTTTAATTAATAATAAAAAAGGGATGAAATCATGTGCACCTCAGCATTTCTCATCTTCTTGAATGAATCTCAGCATTTCTCATCTTCTTGGTCTGAGCACAGCATCTCCTTGAATCGTCTTTTTCTCTCCATGTTTTCATTGACTTT
The DNA here is from genome assembly GCA_021554675.1 of Leuciscus idus. NCBI lineage: Eukaryota > Metazoa > Chordata > Actinopteri > Cypriniformes > Leuciscidae > Leuciscus > Leuciscus idus. The sequence continues at coordinate 3,932,276 of CM038624.1, forward strand.
CTTCCGTTTGTCCTGTTTCCTTTGCATGGAATCCTTTTTTATTTTCAGCAGTTCACTTTCCTCACCCTTGTATGCGACGTCCAGTTTCTCACGTAAAATCTCTCGTGCTCGTTTTCTGTTCAAATCCACAGATCTGGTCTGGTGACACTGCAAGAGAATATGAGATCATTTTATTATAATATTTTGGTGAGATTAGGCTACACAATGACACTTATAGGCATCATTGGCACCGTTCACTGAGGGATTTGGGATAGTCAAGAAATAAATTACAAATTATTAGATATACACTTTTATTGATTAAATATCTTTTGAAAAACTGGAGTCACTAAAGTTATTTAACTTTCTTCTCTTCATTGATTGTATACATTTTTATATTGATAGCTCATTTGTCAGGATCACCCATTGTGCAAGTTTATGAATGTTTATATGTGAATAAAAGCCTAAATTAAATATATTCGTCATATAAAGCGATCGAGTCTCTTCAGAAAATTTTGATTAAACAGCTCAATTCATATGAATTCGTTTTACAATCTCATTATGAACGTTTTGAAGCGTCAAAGTGGTAGTTGCGTAGCTGTCTCGCTGCCTGCTGTGAGTGTGTTTGCTCTGTGCTGTTAGCTCCGTCTTAGCCTCGTATTTTCCTTGTTTTGAACCATCATCTACTACAATTACTAGTTGTTTATACTACTACTAAATACAGCTTACCCAACATCGCTAGCTTCCGTTACTACTAGCACAGCACGCTAGTAATTCGCTAGCCTGTAAACGCGCGCCACCCGTGTGCGCTCAGCTATTTTTATTTATTTATTTTCTCTCGCGCGCTCGCGCCTTTGAGTTCATAAAAGCTCAGGTGAGTAAGAAACACTCAACAAACACGTTGAGTAATGTCTTGTCCTGTTATTATCATGCGTCGCGTCTGAATACGTTGTTGTTTTTGGAGCTCTATCGATTTGATTTATAATTCTTGATTTTTCTCGCTGCCTGCTGTGAGTGTGTCTGCTTCGGTGCTGTAAGCTCCGTCTTAGCCTCGTATTTCCTTGTTTTGAACCATCATTTACTACAATTTCTAGTTGTGTATATTACTACTAAATACAGCTTACCCAACCCTGACATCGCTAGCTTACGTTACTACTAGCACAACACGCTAGTAATTCGCTAGCCTGTAAACGCGCCACCCGTGTGCGCTCAGCTATTTTTATTTATTTATTTTCTCTCGCGCGCTCGCGCCTTTGAGTTCAGAAAAGCTCAGGTGAGTAAGAAACACTCAACAAACACGGTGAGTAATGTCTTGTCCTGTTATTATCATGCGTTGCGTCTGAATGCGTTGTTGTTTTTGGAGCTCTATCGATTTGATTTATAATTCTTGATTTTTCTCTTTAAACTCGCTTACAACGAACATTTTCTACTTTTCCTCACTGAGAAGCACTAATGTTACTGCTCAAACCTCATTGTTACAACGCGGACTGTTGAGCAGACGCGTCTCAAGCCTATTAGTGATCCAACGCTGCATACTCTTAAAGGTTACGTCCGTGGATCACGGCTGAACGCGTCTTCTCCACACTCACTTATAAACAAACATTTTTTTTTCGCCTATCGTGCGTCTACTCTACACCCCTACCACTAAAAAACCTAAAAAACCTCATAGTTACAACGCGGACTGTTGAGCAGACGCGTCTCAAGCCTATTAGTGATCCAACGCTGCATACTCTTAAAGGTTACGTCCATGGATCACGGCTGAACGCGTCTTCTCCACACTCACTTACAAACAAACTTATAATATAAATTAGTATTAATATTGATAGCATCACTGGTAGCTTCGTTGCTAACTCACTGTCCATCTGTTAAAATGGCGAATATATCAGATGTAACGTTAAGTAGTCTACCGCTTGGTGCAGGTGAGGACACATTTGAGCTTCACGCACTGCAGTCTGAGCTGGAAGCTGTTGAGAAACAGATCCACAACCTTTTATTGAGACAGGCCGAGCTGAGAGACCGGTGTTTGGCTCTTGAAACATCACGCGCCGATGCACACAAATCAGTGTTTAACGTTACTAACCCGCTGACTCCGACCGCGTCTACTCCGTGCGTTCCTCAGCATCGGTCGAAATCAGCCATGGTCTCGTTCACTCCGGCTCCAACACGCCACCACGAAGCCTGGGTGGTTCCGCAGCGGAAGACGCGAGTCAGGTTTAGACCAAGACTTTCTCCGACCCTCCCGGTTTTCGAGTTATCGACACAAAACCGCTTCTCCCCTCTACGCGAAACAGAACGCGATGCTGTGATCATCGGCGATTCCATCGTTCGGCATGTACACGCTACGTTAGGTAAAAGTAAGGTGCAAAGTCACTGCTTTCCTGGTGCTCGTGTTTCTGAAATCGCTGCTCGCGTTCCCGAGATCCTGAACGGTGACGAGCGCGTCGGAACTGTGGTCCTGCACGCGGGAGTGAACGACATCAGGCTGCGCCAGACGGAGATTCTGAAGAAAGACTTCAGGAATCTAATCGATACGGTACGCAGCACATCGCCTGAAACAACGATCATTGTGTCAGGACCGCTTCCCACGTACCGACTAGGGCATGAAAAGTTCAGCAGATTATTTGCGCTAAATGAATGGTTAATGTCATGGTGCAATGAGCAGAAACTGCTCTTTGTAAATAATTGGAATCTGTTTTGGGAGCGTCCTAGGCTTTTCCGTGCTGATGGCTTACACCCAAGCAGATTCGGAGCGGATCTTCTGTCAGATAACATCTCCAAAATGTTAAATACCCTTTGACTAGTAACCAAAAGTCCAAATCATAGTCTCTGCTGCACCAATTCAACTGATATAAATACTAGTGTAGAACATTGCATAGAAACCGTGTCTATTCCTCGTTTAGTGAGATCAAATAATAAATCTAATGCAGGATCTAGGAAAAATCTAATTGTTATTAAAACAGAAAATGTTGCTATTAGTAAACAAAAACTATTTCTAAAGCTAGGTCTTCTAAACATTAGATCACTCACACCTAAGGCAGTTATTGTAAATGAAATAGTCACAGATAATAGCTTCGATATACTTTGCCTTACTGAAACCTGGCTTAAACCAAATGATTATTTCGGTATTAATGAGTCTACTCCTCCTGGATACTGTTATAAGCATGAGCCCCGTCTGATTGGTCGTGGCGGAGGTGTTGCAACCATTTATAAAGATATTCTAAATGTTACCCAGAAAACGGGTTATAAGTTTATTTCATTTGAAGTACTTGTACTAAATGTTACGCTCTTAGATGTTAGAAAAACATCCCTATTATCTCTAGCCTTGGCTACCGTATATAGACCGCCAGGGCCTTACGCTGATTTCCTAAAAGAGTTTGCAGATTTTCTCTCAGACCTATTAGTCAATGTCGATAAAGCACTAATTGTTGGAGATTTTAACATACACGTAGATAATCCAAATGATGCGTTAGGAGCTGCGTTTACAGATTTATTAAATTCATTTGGGGTCAAGCAAAACGTCACCGGACCAACACATCGTCTTAATCATACACTCGATTTAATTATATCACATGGAACCGATCCAACCGATATAGATATCATTCCACAAAGTGATGAAGTCACTGATCACTACATGGTAACTTGCATATTACGTACTGCTGTAATATGTCATGCGGCGTCGCGTTATCAACCAGGCAGAACAATCCTCCCATCCACCATAGATAATTTCTCAAATTGCTTATCTAATCTGTCTCAGCTGCTGCCTGAACCCAAACAAACAGATGAACTAGAAGAACTAACTAGCACTATGAGCACCATTCTCTCTAGAACATTGGATGTGGTTGCACCTATTAAATTAAAAAAGGTCAGAGAGAAAAATAAAGCACCATGGTATAACAATACTACGCATGTTTTAAAGAGAGAAACGCGTATTTTAGAGCGTAAATGGAAACAAACTAATTTAGAGGTCTTTAGAATCGCGTGGAAAGACAGTATGTCACGTTATAAAAAGGCCCTAAAAGCGGCCAGGGCTGAGCACCTCCGCAAACTAATAGAAAACAACCAAAACAATCCAAGGTTTTTATTTAACACCGTGGCTAGACTAACAAATAAACAGACGTCACCCGAACAAAATATCCCGTTACAGTTCAGTAGTAATGATTTCATGAACTTCTTCACTGAGAAAATAGAAAGCATCAGAACCACAATTGTAAACGTTCAATCTTCAATCGCGCCTTATAATTCAGCTTCAATTATCACCCCGAAAGAACAATTACAGTGCTTTACAACTATAGAACAAAAAGAGTTAAATAAACTTATCACTTCATCTAAAACAACAACATGTTTATTAGATCCTATACCAACTAAACTACTGAAAGAAGTGTTACCTGTAGTGGAAGATCCTCTCCTCAATATTATTAACTCGTCTTTATCTTTAGGTCATGTTCCAAGAACATTTAAACTGGCAGTTATAAAACCTCTCATTAAGAAACCACAATTAGATCATAATAATCTAGCAAATTATAGACCCATTTCAAATCTTCCATTTATGTCTAAAATATTAGAAAAAGTGGTGTCCGCTCAACTGGGCTCTTTCTTGCAACAAAATGAGATCTATGAAAAGTTTCAGTCTGGATTCAGACCGCATCATAGCACTGAAACTGCGCTCGTTAAAATCACAAATGATTTACTTTTAGCTTCTGACCAAGGCTGTATCTCAATACTAGTTTTACTTGATCTTAGTGCTGCGTTCGATACTATAGATCATACATTACTCTTAGATCGACTACAAAATTATACTGGTGTTCAAGGACAAGCACTAAGCTGGTTCAAATCATACCTATCTGACCGCTACCATTTTGTCTATTTAAATGGAGAAAAATCGATCATAACTCCAGTAAACTATGGAGTGCCGCAGGGATCTGTATTAGGCCCTCTGTTATTTTCAATATATATGATGCCACTTGGAAATATTATAAGGAAACATGGAATTAGTTTCCATTGTTATGCTGATGACACTCAAATATATATTTCATCACGGCCGGATGAAAACGCAAAATTTTCCAAATTGACAGAGTGTGTTAAAGATATAAAAGATTGGATGACCCGTAATTTTCTTTTATTAAATCCAGACAAGACAGAGGTAATACTTATCGGTTCAAAAAACCGCCCACAAAACCTCGCACAATACAACTTTAACATCATAGGATGTCCTGTTACTTTATCCTCTACAGTAAAAGACCTGGGTGTCATACTCGATTGCAACCTGTCTTTTGAAAATCATATTTCATATGTTACAAAAACAGCATTTTTCCACCTTAGAAACATTGCTAAACTACGTAATATGCTATCAGTTTCTGATGCAGAAAAGTTAGTTCATGCATTCATGACCTCGAGACTGGATTACTGTAATGCTTTACTAGCTGGTTGTCCTGCATCCTCAATAAACAAGCTACAGTTAGTCCAAAATGCCGCCGCTAGAGTTCTTACTAGATCAAGAAAATATGATCATATAACACCGATTTTATCATCACTGCATTGGTTACCTATAAAGTTCCGTATTAATTACAAGGTATTGCTACTGACCTATAAAGCCCTAAACGGCTTAGCTCCAGTCTATTTAACGGATCTTTTATCACCCTATAATCCATCGCGCTCTTTAAGATCACTAAATTCAAGGCTTTTGGTCATACCTAGGATATCCAGAACCACCAAAGGAGGGAGAGCATTCTCACATTTGGCTCCAAAACTCTGGAATAGTCTTCCTGATACTGTTCGTTGCTCAGACTCGCTCTCCCAGTTTAAAACTAGATTAAAGTCGCATCTCTTCAGCCAAGCATTCATATAATCCTACAGTTCAAACTACAATCCGGCCTCTAGCTCATAAATGCCAGAGGAGAACTGGCCCCAGACTGAGCCTGGGTTCTCCCAAGGTTTTTTTTCTCCATCAGGTCACCTGATGGAGTTTTAGGACACCATTAGGTCACTTGATGAAGTTTTTCGGTTCCTTGCCACTGTTGCCTTTGGCTTGCTCAGTTGGGGATATTTTGGGGATATTTAATTTAATTTTATCAATCAATAAATTCCTCTTGAAACAAACTTTGTTGTATTATTTTAATTTAATACTGTGAAGCTGCTTTGATACAATCTGTATTGTGAAAAGCGCTATACAAATAAACTTGACTTGACTTGACTTGACTGTCAATGGAGGGACAGAAATCTCTCAGATTTCATCAAAAAGATCTTCATTTGTGTTTCCGAAGATGAACGAAAGTCTTACAGGTTTGAAACGACATGATGGTGAGTAATTAATGACATTTTTTTATTAGGTGAACTATCCCTTTAAGATCATACACGAACTCACCTTCACGACGATTCCAGTGGGAACGTGTTTAAGCACGACGCAGTTGCTGGTTTTATTGGTGGCTTGTCCTCCAGGGCCAGATCCCCGAACAAACTGTTCCTCAAGGTCTTCCTCGTGTAAAACTGGCAGGTCAATCTGGTATTTCTTACCAGCAGCGAAAACAAACGGCCATCTTATTAAGCTCCAGTGTCGCGGTGGAGAAAGTAACGTTATGTGTCCAATGTTTATCATTCCCAACTTCAACTTCCATATGGAGAAGAGCCGGTGACTGACTAAAGTCATCCTTCAAAGTTTCCCCTTGTAGAAACACATAAGGACTCGCTCGACATATAAAACCCAATTAAACGTAACTTATTCAAATAACAAACCTGAAACAAAACTAGAGAAATATACAACTGACCGTACTATACACATTACTTCTTCTTTTATTATATGATGATTCACAGACTATGTGCACACTGCCATCTACTGGCCTGTTATACAATCAGAGATATATGACCATGGACCACAAAACCAGTCACATGGGTAATTTTTTTTATTTTATTTTAAACACCACATGAAAGCTGAATAAATAAGCTTTCCATTGATGTATGGTATGTTAGGATAGGACAATATTTGGCCGAGATACAACTATTGAAAATCTGGAATCTGAGGGTGCAAAAAAATCTAAACATTGAGAAAATCTCCTTTAAAGTTGTCCATTTATGGTCACGATTGTGCAGCATTCACTCACACAAATAAATGTTTTATATATTTACGATAGGAAATGTACAAAATATCTTCACGGAACATGATCTTTACTTAATATCCTAATTATTTTTGGCATAAAAGAAAAAACTGTAATTTTGACCCATACAATGTATTGTTGGCCATTGCCACAAATATACCCGTGCGACATGTGACTGGTTTTGTGATCCAGGGTCACATATTTATAATGTTAATAATATAATAATAGTTTTTCACTGTGGTTATGTAATTATGTTGCTACATAATACTGTTTCTATTAATGCACTAACCTGTTTATAATCAAATCAAATAGATAATAACTTAATTATTTCAATTAACATTTAATGTAACAATAAATAAAAATAACAATTCATTATTTTACAAAAGCAATTTGCACTTTCCCTTAAAGCCCTTGAACTATTATTGTTTAGTCTGAACTGCTGAAGTGGATGTTGGTCAAGAAAACATCAGAAAATAAAAAATTTATTAGAAAACAAAAACTTGTGCATATGGACATGAAACATTATTTCCCAGCATTTATACTGTCACTCCAATCAAGATGATGCATAGTATAAAAGAAATTAATTATTAATGAACTACATGTACTAACTATAGGGTTAGGGTAGGATTAGGATTTGGTTGAGGATTAGTAGCATGTAATTATGCATAATTTACTGTTATTACTATGGTAAGTAAGTACATGTAACATATGTAACAAGGACACTGTAAAATAAAGTGTTACCCATAATTTCATACATACAAACTATATTTTGTTAGGTCATCAGTAGGAACACTCATCTGAACGATTTCTGACAGATAGACGTCTGCAGTAACAATTCATTTAGAGAGACACTCTCAAAAGTAATCCTACATGTGCGACTTTTACAGGTTAAGATAATGCACTGTATTTGAAATGTAGTGAATTCAGTTTTGATGCTTATTTTAAAGAAAGAAAACCAACATGCATAAAGATATTTTATTGATGTCGCAGCAGTCCTCTGGTTTAATACCATAAACTGATGCTGAGCTTTAACGGCAAAGAATACAATCAGACAGAAAATGACATTATTTACAAATAAATAAGCCATTAAAAAAGTCTTTTGCAATTTACAGATAAATGAGATACAGTCTCTTCCTGATTTGAAAGAACATCAAATATGCAAAGCGTCTTAGTTAGTTAAGACTAACTAGTTAGTTTCCTGTCAAGACTAAATATTTTTCAACTCCTACTTAGTCTGTATTTAACCTGAAAAATGAACGTCTGAGAGCAAAATATCATTCGCACACCACATTTAGTCAAGAGACAGAAATACAAAAGGACTAAGGAATTGTTGAATTCTTGTAGAAATGCAGAAGTCTTTGGATTGGCCAGGACTTGGTCATAAAGGATTAGTTCACTTCAGAATTAAAACGTCCTGATAATTTACTCAACCTCACATCATCCAGGATGTTCATGTCTTTATTTCTTCAGTCGAAAAGAAATTAATGTTTTTGAGGAAAACATTCCAGGATTTTTCTCTATATAGTGACTTCAATGGGGTCCAGCGGGTCGAAGGTCCAAATGTGAGTTTCAGTGCAGCTTCAAAGTCTCGTCACGATCCAGCCGAGGAAGAAGAGTCTTATCTAGACAAACCAGCGGACGTTTTATAACAAAAATAAACATTTATATACTTTTTAACCACAAATGCTCGTCTTGCACTAGCTGTGATGCGTCACACATTATGAAAACACATTGAAAGGTCAAGCGTGACGTAGGCGGAAGAACCGACCTAGTGTTTACAAAGCGAACGTGCAAAGACTAAATCAAACGTCATTTACAAAAAAAGGTAAAACAACGATGTCGGACGATTTTGAAGTTGGAGTAGTTTTTCGCCACTACATTTCCCGCCTACATCATGCGACCTTTCAACCTGATTACGTAATGTGTGAAGTCATGGACGTGCAAGACGAGCATTTGTGGTTAAAAAGTATATAAATGTTTTTGTTACTGTTATAAAATGGCTGATGGTTTGTCTAGATAAGACTCTTATTCCTCGGCTGGATCGTGTCGAGACTTTGAAGCTGCACTGAAACTCACATTTGAACCTTCAACCCGTTGGACCCCATTGAAGTCACTATATGGAGAAAAATCCTTAATTTCTTTTGGACTGAAGAATGAAAGACATGAACATCTTGCATGATGAGTTATTGATCAGGAAGTTTTAATTCTGAAGTGAACTAATTCTTTAAGTTCACCACTTCGCTACCTGTTGATCCCCAATCTCTTCTGGAAGGCATCACCATCGCCCTTAGTGGCTTGCTGTGTGAAAAACATCAAAACATCAAAACAACAATGACATCTCTCACAAAGTTGCAAGAAACATAAACCAGGGTTCCCACACCTCGGTTAACTTCAAACTCAAGGACCTTTCAAGGACTTTCCAATACCCTCAAATTCAAGGACTTAATGTGGGGACACATTTCAAGAGAGAGCAAGGTTACCTTGTAAGATACATTGTTACAGTTTTCATGTGTCAAACTATTTCATCATAGTTGTTTTGTGTGTGTGTGAACGTCATGATAACGTACAACACAAAGAACCTCACACGGGAAACACTTAATGTAACGTGAAAATGCGTGTAACTAACGTAAATCAAGCAAGCTAGTGTGCATAGGCCACGAAGTGTTGGTGAAATAAACAATTAGCGGACCAGAGGGAATAATATGGAATTTTTTCCAGAAAACTTCTTGCACAAAATAAATTCAAGAACTTTCTAAGGCCTTGAAATCTTTTTCCCAGATTCACAAACTTTCAAGGACCCGTGGGAACCCTGATAAACATAATGGTTCAGAAAGACACGCACCTTGTTGATGTCTTTGTGTCGCTCCTTGGTGACAATTTCTTCCAAAACTTCCCCATCGCCTCTTATGAGCCTGTGATAAACATTCATCATGTCATCATGTTAATGTTTCGATGTGTTGTGGATGTAACAGGTTGATAGAAAGTTATACTAAAGAGGGATTTAAGAGTTTAACCTGGTGCGCCCGGTCTCGGGATCGATGACACGGCGGATGATGCTTTGCCTCGCATCGTATTCTTCCTTCGTCATCGGTCTCTTGGTGCAAAAACTGGCCTTCTGTTCGTCAGTCATGACTACAGTACGACAGAAACACAATTTAATCTCCAGAAAATGTTCAGCACAAAATTTCAGCACAGTAACAGTTTACAAAAAGGTTTAATTTGTTAATATTAGTTTACTACATTAATTGACATGAATTCATGATGAAAAAAAAGTACTTGTTAATGTTAATCTCAACTTTAAAAAAAAATTGAATATGTTAATAATTATGTAATGGACCAGAGATAACATGAACTAACACGGTAAAGTGGGATTTAAGGCTTTTAAAGACCTTTTTCAAGACCTGCACAAATAAAATGAATACCATATCGGCAGGGTAGTGCAATGTCTATGGAAACATTACATTGTTAACTATGATTTTTAAACAACTTTACAGTTCAGTTTTGATAAAAACAATTATAAACCTCACGTCAGCATTTTTTTTAAAGTCCCCCTGTGGTGAAAATCCAGCTTTTAATGTTGTTTATATATCTATGTGGTGTTTTTAATATGCTTTTAGACAAACCATGTGTAAATTCATAAGTCGACAGCATTGCTGAGTATTTTCTCCTTAAAACTGCAGTGAACCAAAGACAGTCTCAAAAACACGCTTTGAAATCGCTGGTGTTTCTGACGTCACAAACTACCTTGTAACCAATCAGATCAACGTGTGATCGTCAACCAGTGGATCTCTGAGCTGAGTGAGTGAGTGGAGGCGGGGCTCATTTGCATATTCATAGAACCGCGTATACTAAATGAGGCAAGAGTGTCGAGTTACATTCAAGCTATTTTAAAGCTTGACGATTTATTTTTCAAGGAAAAAATGCTTAAATATGTCATTTTGGTGATAAAAGATGAGTTTTAAGGGGTTAAATTATTGACTACAGGGGGACTTTAAGAAAAGGGATGATTCAAAAGAATAAATATTAATTTATACAGTATAAAAATTCGAGTTGACTGTATTGGTCGCACTGAATGAAAATGCAATTTCAGTCTCTGACAGTAGGTGGCGCTTATGAAACATCAGAAATATAGCGGTTATCCCAGTATAAACTTATAAACACGATTTGCGCACCGAGAAGCGGATTTCTAGAAACGCGCTTCAGATGTGTGCACAAAACTTCTAGCTAACAAAGATTAACACTGTAACAAATGTATTGCTAGTTGTTAGTTAATGCATTGACTAGCATTAAGTAATGGGACCTTGTTGTAAAGTGTTATCATAACTTCTTATCTTTTTTTCCTTTAGGCATTGGTGTGTATTGCGTGAGCACGTACCAGGGCCGGGTTCTTTGGCTTCTTCATTCAGCCAGGTCTGCAGGAACGGCTGAAGTTGTTCTTCAGACACAGGAGTTGGTACAGACGCCGGCACTGCTTCTCTTTCAGCTTTCAGCGCTAACTTCTTTTGCCGCTTCTTTTCCTTCTTCTCCCTCTTCTTTTCACGCTTCAGTTTCTTTTCTTCTCGCCGTTTCTTTTTCTTCTTGGCCTTTTTTTCTCTGGATGAGGAAGTGGAGCTTGAAGACGATGAAGAGTTGGAGCGGCTTCTCTTCATCTTTTTCTTCTCTAATTTCAGACCAGAATTTGAGGCACATGTTATATGCTGTATGTACACATTACTATATTTGTTCATCTCTCAATCCTCATTGTATTGCATTGCATTATATGCTTTGAAAATACAGAGCTTTAATCATAAAACTATATCATTTTACTAAGACATATTATAGGTAGATACAGAATGACGAATGATATTTATATGCTATATTGTAATAAAGATCTCATTAACTTACAAGCGATCAGAATTTCATCGTACTTTTTGTCCATATACAAACATGAGCAACTGCACCGAATTGTATATTTGTGCTCAGTTTATAATAAATTTGAGGTGTTTTTTCCCCTCCATATTTCCTCTCACTATTTGAATATTTTTTTATTTTGTCTAAAGGTTCAATAAACTCCTCCATTTAAAAATGAAAATTGTTTTTTCAGACTATTACTTCATATGTCAGCCTTCACAGGGTCACGCAAATTACAGAATTTTCTTTTCTTTTGTTGTAAACTAACGCAGTAGTCAATATAGGTATAATAAGAGCCCATTTGTTTAAAGGGGTGGTATAATGCCCTTTTCACAAGATGTAAAATAAGTCTCTGATGTCCCCAGAGTGTGTGTGTGAAGTTTTAGCTCAAAATACCCCACAGATATTTTTATATAGCATGTTAAAGTCGTCACTTTTTGAGGGTGAGCAAAAACGCACCGCTTTTGTGTCTGTTCCTTTAAATGCAAATGAGCTGCTACTCCCGGCACAGGGGGCGGAGCTATAACAGCTTGTGTCCTTTTACCTCACACAGACATGCACTGAAAATTTCAAAAACGTTTAGCCTTTTATGTTCAAAACATAAAGATGGATGGAGAAAGAAAGATGACACCCAGACTCAAAAAGTGACAACATGTAGAAGCAACAGGACATTTCTGAATGGTTATTTGGTGAATATATGCAGTTGATGTGTAGTTATCTTCTAGTCATTGATTAGCATATTCTGTCATGATAATCTATAAATCGTGTTCCAGGGGCGGGGTTTATGCAAATAGCCCCTACCAGCCGTTTGTTGTAGTCATTAAAAAGCAATTTCTTTAAAATCTCCCTCTGCTTTAAACTTTGAGCATTGTAACTTTGCAGATGTTGTTTATGATCAAACAGCAACATTACACACTAACTAAAGTTAGAAAAGTGAAATCATCATAATCAACCACCCCTTTAATATGCATTACTGAGAGCAGCAGTTTCTCTCACCAGAGGAGCGTTCATGTTTCTTCTGGAGGCTTGGACTGGGTCTCCTAGCACTTGATAACAAGCTCTGGGATTTGCTCTCTTCCTCGTGTCTTTCAGTGTCACTCCCTCCCATCAGTAATAATTGACTTGGCAAGCTGTCGGGAAAGTAGAGGTCCTGATTCGTTACTGTTTTAAAGCAGTATGATCTTGTAATAAATGCAATTGCTATAAATCTGCAGATAAAAAAAAAAAAAAGTGCAACATATATCAAGTATAGAATTTTGATAACACTTCACAATAAGGTTCAATTCATTAACATTATCTAATGCATTCATTTTCATACAATTTTTTTTTTTAGATTTACGTAATTTAATAAATAGTAAAATTTCATCAAATTGAATTAATGATTGTTCAAATTATTCAATTAAATTATGTAAGGATTATTCAATTCAATTTGATGGAATTTTACTATTAATTAAATTGCGTAAATCTTTAAAAAAGGCTTCATTTTTTTTTTAGCATAGGCTACAAATAATACTATGTCATAATTACGACAGTCATAAATATTATGAGGAAAAATAAATTATGACTTTCTATGTCATGATTGACTTTTCTGTCATAATTTCGACTTTTCATCTCATAATTATGATTCACAAAATATTTTTATTATTATTATTATTTTTAAACTTGTGGCAGAAATTGACTTCCATAAGTCTGTGTGCAAGCAAAGTACGATAAATGTCCTAAAGAGCTACTCAAATGAATTACTTAAGATGGTTACTTACAAGAAACGTATGAACAACAGTAAAGTGTGCGTGCAAGCATTGAGACAAACTGTATTGTAAAGCGCTTAGATGTGACTTAAAGCTGGTTTAGCCGAGAGTTCCTCTGCACTGCCACCTGTCGTTATGAGGAACAATACAAAACTGGAGATACGTCGTTATAAACTCCTCTAGTGTTTAAGTCGAGAGCATAAATAAGGCTGTATAACCGCAGAAAGTGTGTGTATTGCAACAGGCCCGGAACTGCATGGCGTCTACTAATCTAATATCAAATTACGCCAGCACAGGCTTCATCTTAATTATAGTGACCCAATAAATAACGCCCATTAATACTTACTCATCCACCAGTCCAGAATTCCTTTACTTTCTGCTTTCTAATAAGATCTTTAAACCTGAAGCCTGTAGAGATCCTGTAGAGAGTCGTAATTGTGCACTCTGCAGTAACAACAACAGAATGCCGGATATCCGGTTTCGTGATTTTTCAAAATTAAAGTTCCAGGCGTAAAAACTATTTACATTTCTTCAATATATTTACAAAATAATCTTAATAATAATATACATTTAAGTTTAATATTTATATATACTTGCATATATATATATATATATATATATATATGATTATTCAATTCTATTTAACTATTGTACTAATTGTACAATTTTATTTTTTTACTTTTGGCATTTTACTAAACTTGTATATACACACACACACACAACAAACTATATTATATATTCAAAAATATTCTTTACATTTACTTTTGTAAATGCATTTGGCTGATGGATTTATCCATAGTGACTCATATTGCATTCAAGGTACATTTTATAAGTTCATGCATGTCCTAGGAGTTAATCCTACAGCCTTTGCATTGCTGGCACCATGAACTACATGAATATTATCAATAAACTCCATAATCATAATGGAACGTTTGAACAAAACACTAATAAGGGATAAAAATACAAACAGGCTAATATGATTCAAATAAAACATAAGGTTGCATATGATGCTTTTAATTTCATGTCTGGAAGGCATTACATGTTAGTATGCAAAACAGTTTTGATTTCAGTAAGACATTGGAACATACAGCTAAAAAAAAGCACCAACTTGCCAAGATTTTTCATCAAACTTCAAATTTTCTTTCAAACTCGATAGGGGATAAAATAAAGACATGATGCATCAGTCAATTCAAATCACAAATATTCCCTAGAGGAGTAAACCATCATTGCAAAGGTAATTTGGTCAGTTATCTTTCACGCTGACTCACAACTATTGCCCAGTATTGGCCATGTGACTCTTTCAACACATTCACATCTGTGCTGCAGGAACCTAAAGGTAAATGCAACAACACTGTCTTACCACTGACTGCAGTTGTACTAGAACATTTCTCATGTGTTTCTCATTAATAAATATGCTTCAAAACATCGGGCAATAACCTATTTTAATATTTAAACATACAAAATGCTGAAAAAATGCAAAACTGTAACAGCGCATAAACAAAAGTTGAAATGTGTCTAATGTTTGGCAATGTAACTGAAAAGAATATACACTAAATAATATATATTTTGCTTAAAATATCCGAATGAAAAAGCACATTCGTTTTCTCAAACCCTTGAATATATATATATGTTTATTATCTAAACAAAAATAGCATTTAAAGATTGCCTTTCCACCTGGAGATCCTCAAAATAAAGTGGGAGTGTGGAATGTGAAGCGAGCCGAGACTGAGGGGGTTATGAGGACGCTACCATCCGCATACGCTGAGGGGGGGTTAAAATCACATTTTTTGCTGCCTTGATGGTATTTTTCATCAGCATGGCTACAGTCATTGGTCCAACACCGCCTGGAACTGGAGTGATGAAGCTGGCCTTCTTCCGAACACCTGTGGAGACGCATTACAAGTCATGTCAGAAAGCTCCTTACATGCAGATTTACAGTCCAGTCAGACATTAGGAGAACAAACACCCCTCTTCATGTTGTCCCATTAACTTATGCCTTGATTAAAATACATTTAGAAGAAGAACAGATATACTAAACTTACAATATTTTTTTAGATGATGAATGCTAACAATTCAATAAAAAAAACTAGGGATTGCAAAAGTTTTAGTTTAGCTTCTGCTGTAGAAGTATTGTCATGATTTAACTTTGTGTTATGATGTTTATTTTTACCGGTTCACAAGAATCAACACACCAAAAAACATGGGTTTTGCCTAGCAAAAGGTGGTTATATTGCTACATCGATATATTTAACGTTGCATAATACAGTATGCAAGTATTTAAATTACATAATTCCAATCAAAGTCAATAGGATATTTTCAAACAATACTCAAACTTCCTTAAAGAGGATCTATTATCCCCTTTTACAAAGTCTTGATGTTGTTTGTCGTCTCGTCTCTTCCCAGTCTGTCAGTAACGCTCCGTTTAGTTCCTGTCTCTATGAAGCCCCTCCTTCTGAAAAGCACACTGTGCTCTGATTGGTCGAGCGCTTCGAGTGTGTTTGGGAAATGTCCCGCCCCTTTCCATAACTGCCAGTTTCAACACACTACTAACTAACTCAACCAGGCCCCGCCCCTTTATTCTGCGTATGAATTATTATAATGAGGAATATTGTGACGTGTTCGTTCCCGGAAGAAACTCAAGACTACAATGGAGGCGTTTCAGGGAGTAACACTAACACTGATATAGAGAAGAACTGGAACTTTGCAGAGCTTTTTAATGCTCAAACAGCAACATTACACACTAAAGAAAGATGAAGGTAAAAAAAATAATTCAGCCAAGACTGATATTATAAGATATTTACAGTTTAGAATCACTACTGTTGTCTTTAGAAAGATTTACAAAGATTGAATTAACTGAGAAAGTCTTAAAGGCATTTAGCCTATTCTTTTAGCAACTACAAAAAAAAAAAAAAAAAAAACACAACTAGTTGCGTTTCCTTCTTACCTTCAAAGTCCACGTCACCAACAAGTCTGTTTTTCCCAGTCAATGGGTCCAATATTCTGTTGATACCAACATCTATAACAGCTGCGCCCTCCTTGATCATATCAGCAGTGATGAGGTTAGGAATACCTGAAGGGATAAAGGTGTTCGTCAGTGAGCACCACACAGAGACGCATGGCGGTAAACATGCATTAAGATTAATTTAATCTGCAAATTGAAATTCGTACCTGCAGCAGCAACAATGATGTCCGCGATTTTTGTGTGCTGACGGAGCTGTTCTCTGGGAGTGTAACGGTGGGAGATGGTCACTGTCGCATCACCTGTAACAAAACAGGCAATTATATGAATGCCTAACCAAACCTCATCAGAAGTGCTCGTGCTTTTGCTTTATTTTCTCACCTCCCGGGCGTTCGTGTTTGCCGTCTGTGTGCAACAGCATTGCGATGGGCATTCCAACGTTCTTGGAGCGACCGGCCACCAACACATTCTTACCCAGCGTCTCTATGCCTACGAGAAAAAAGATCCAGCGAACATAAGAATTCACAGCCAGGATCAATTTGCATCCAGTAACAACTGATATTTTATACCATGTTTGTTTTGCCTGAATATTTGATTCTGATTTCCGTTCAAACTGTTTAATGCACAGGGAGTTCCGGTCAGTTTAATCACCGTTCTATATTAAAGGTGCAGTAAGCGATTTCTGAGAAACGCTGTTGTAAGTGGATTGGACCAAGCACCAAAACTCAGCCAATCAGCAGCAAGGGGCGTGTCCACTCATGAGGGGGAGGGGCCTGTGTTGCTTGTTAGGCCCCGTTTTACACGTACATGGTTATTTTGAAAAACGGAGACATTTCCCTTCGTTTGTGCACTTCATTTACACGCAAACGGAGAATTCGCTTCTGAAAACGATTCTTTCTGAAAACGATTCTTTCTAAAAACTCCAGCCAGAGTGGAGATTTTGGAAAACTCTGTTTGCACATTTGCATGTAAACTGAGAAAAACAGAATTTTAGGCAGCCGACATCACAGTATGCGACAGAACTTGCACCTGCGTTAAAAATGCGACCAGAAAGAGGAAGTGATTCGTTGCTGTTGTTGCTATTTTCGGGATTCTGATTGGCTAACGTGGGCTTGAGCTTCTCGTTACACTGACACCTACAGGTTTGGCATGCTCTTGACGGCATATATACACGGGTTTGTGTAAACTAACACTTTTCTGAAAATTTTAAAAAAGTAGACCCCACTTTATTGATAGTATAGGCTTATGTTGAACTTTATTCTTGTACAAACAGACGCTGTATTAAGCAGTACATAAAGTATTGAATGAAAATGTCTCTGAAAAGTCTGTGTATTTGACAAATATTGCATTTATTTCACTTCAGCTGTGGTAAGTATGCAAACACAGAGCGAGAGTCACTATGTCTAAATATTTGTCAATGTTTTTGAGTTTGCTCGCAAAAGTTGTGTGCTTTTTGTGAGAAAATGCTAAGTTTTTCGGAGGATAATTTTTCCTCCCATCATGTCCCTTTATATTATTACTTGGGGTAAAATGTACGGCTTGTTAAAGAAAGCTATTTTTTTTATACAATGTCTAAAAGCTGCTGGGGTTTAAATTATGCTGTGCGATCAATAATGTGTTTCTCACCTGTCCGTTTTATAATCTCCCAAACTCCCCAGGGAGTGGCAGGCAACATAGTTGTCTGATCCAGGCACATGCGACCAACATTGACCACATGGAAACCATCAACATCTTTTCCTGGGCAGACGGCATTACACACCAGTCGCTCGTCAATGTGATCTGTGTAAGAGAGGGGACAATTAAAAAATATTTGTCTGTATAAAGCGTTTTAGAAACTCTAGCACAACCTGGACTAAAAAAAATTAAATAATAATATAATTATTTCTAAGACCCTGATAATGTAAACGGTCCAATAACCAAAAACTAAAGAGGCACATCAGCTCTTGTTTATGGGCAGGGTTATTATCATTATCTAAAACCAAAAGTAGAGCTGCACGATTAATCGTTAAAAGATTGCAATCTGGATTCAAACACCCACGTGATCTTATTCATAAATGACAGCGATTCGGTTCTTGTCTATTAAACCTTTGGCAAGTCCGATCACAGTGAACATTTAGATCTGTGTTCTGACCCAGAGAGAGCAGGTGTCATGTATAGATGCGAAACAGCTTCACAAACAGTCTTTTCAACCACACAGTGTCATTATACAATAATTCTAATGATCACAGAAGTACTGGGATAAAAGTTTATAGATTGGATCTAAACTAATGTTTACAGTAGTAATCAAAATAGAGTAAATTACAAAACTTGACACTTCAAATAATGATTTTATCGATTACATCGTTACACCAGTAGGTGGCGACAAATGACTGTTAAAAAATGAGTCATTGAATCATTCACTCAAGAGATCTGTTCAAAAATGCTGATTCATCCAGTAATGAAACAAGTGAAGTCTTTATGAGTGAGTCATTCATTCAACCCGATTTTTAAAAAACATTTTAAATTGACAGCAGAAATGAACATTTGGTCAGAATCTGTAGTAAATCACATGTTATTTTGTTTAGTTGTCTATTCAGAATTGTGGAAGAATCGTGATCTCTTTTTGAAACCGAAAAAAGCTTAATTCTCAATGTATCCATAATCGTACAGCAACAACTATAAGTATTAAACACATTTCTGTTAATTGAAATAAAGCTGAAAAAATAAAAGTAAAAATGTAATTAAAAAAAAGTACTCTAAATGGAAATTAGAAATGCTGCCTTGGAAATAAACTGAAATAAGTTTAAGTTGGAGCACTGAAATTAATTATTGGAAATAGATCAAACTGTAACTAAACTAAAACTGAAATCAAGCCTAAATAGCAATATTTAAAGAAAAAAGAAAAAAAAAGCACAAAACCTAAAAATAAAAGCTAATACAAAATATGAATAAAACTAAAATGAACCCTGGTTATGGGCAGTTATCTTCTGTTAACCTACCAGGAAGTGGAAGCTGTACCAACAGACCATCGACTCTATGATCAGAGTTGAGTTTCTTGATAAGGTCAAGTAGCTCCTCCTCACTGATAGAAGAAGGCTTCAAGATGGTCTCGCTACTAATGCCTACAGAGAATAAAACAGAACAGTGAATCAATATAATGTAATGCAAAGATCAAGACTGGATTACACATTTATGCCTTGACGAGTCAGCTCTAGTTGCCAAAACTCAGACAAGGCCTGCAGATTTTGGACAGTCCCAGTTGGCACATTTCACGTGTAGTGAAAGACAGACACAGATTGTTTTAGCTTTAGACTATAATTTCTTGCTGGATATTTTGAGCCGATTTTAGACACGTTCAATTTCACGTCCAAAATTGCGTACTTTTTCGATATTGTTTTCACTTGCTGCACTTCTCCTAGCATCATGTTTCTGCATGAGCTTGTTGTGTTCTGAAGGACTTAAAAAGTAGCGTATCTTTAGTTCATGATGCACAAAGTTGCAAGTGTATGATGCCTAGTGTTTTAAAATCTGTAAAGAGTTTAAAAGTTATGTAGGGTATTCCAGCCTTAATACTAAAAAGCACTGAAGAAAACGTACTAATGCCAACTGGGACCAATATAAGGCAAGGCAAGTTTATTTATATAGCACATTTCATACATTATGGCAATTCAAAGTGCTTTACATAGAAAGGAATAAAAATAATTACAAAATAAAGGCAAGGAAAATTAAAACAGTTATTCAAAATGCTTTACATAGAAAGGAATTAATATATCACACTATGGCAATTCAAAGTGCTTTGCATAGAAAATAAGCACAAAATAAAAGCAAGGGAAATTAAAACCATTATAAAAGGCCCCTCGCCAGTGTCAGGACCTGTACGGAGTCATATGTACACTCAAAATAGATTTGCTCACTGTATTCAGCCAACAGCAGAAAGTGACACTCATCGCTTACATAGACATTTACAGTAATACCGAGTTCAGCAAGACTCACAGCTGCTGTTCAGAGACTATCCGTTCTGATTAATATAAAGCATTAAAGGGATAGTTCACCCGAAAATGAAAATTCTGTCATCATTTACATAGACTTTCGTTCATCTTCCACACACAATTAAAAATATTTTTAATGACATCTGAGAGATTTTAGTCCCTCGATTTAAAATCCATGCAACCAAAACTTTGACACTTTAAAAGTGTCACGAATACATCGTAAAACTAATCCATATTTATCCATATGTATTTTAAAGTCTTCTGAAGAGACTCGATCGTTTTATATGATGAACAGATTGAATTCACATTTTTGTTCACTTATAAATATTGATCAGCAAATGGACAGAACACTCAAATATTGTTACTGGAATCTCAATGTGCTTGGAAACCATATCTGATGTGCTCTATGTCTCTTTGGAAGATTTGGATTCATATGGATTACTTTTAAAACCACTTCTATGATATTTTGGTTTGTGTGGACTTTCAATGGAGGGACGGAAGACTCTCAGGTTTCATTAAAAATATCTTTATTTGTGTTTCAAAGATTGGATCGACATGAGAGCAAGTTTTTGGGTGAACGAACCCTTTTAGCCTTTATATCAAACGGTTAAGAAAAATCGTAAGAAAAGTGTGTCCAGACTTTTAACTGGTGGTGTATATGCCTCATTTAAAGTCTTTTAATGTTGTTTATATATGTTTATGTGGTGTTTTTAATATGCTTTAAGACAAACCATGTGTAAATTCATAAGTCGACAGCATTGCTGAATATTTTTTATCCTTAAAACTGCAGTGAACCAAAGACAGTCTCAAAAACACGCTTTCGCTGGTGTTTCTGACGTCACAAACTACCTTGTAACCAATCAGATCAACGTGTGATCATCAACGAGTGGATCTCTGAGCTGAGGGAGTGAGTGGAGGCGGGGCTCATTTGCATATTCATAGAACCGCGTGTACTAAATGAGGCAAGGGTGTCGAGTTACATTCAAGATATTTTAAGGCATGACAATTTGTTTTTTTCAAGGGAAAAACATTTAAATATGTAATTTTGGTGATCAAAGATGAGTTTTAAGGGATAAAATTATTGACAACAGGGGACTTTAATTTTTTCCCACACAGATCTACGAAAAAGATTTTAAAAAACGCTGCATTCTGCTGCCAGTCCAGTAGATGGCGATGTCACTTTGTAAAGAAACACTACGCACCTATAGACTGAACACACATGCTCATGACGTCACGGTTTCCACAAATTGGTGTTTTTGTAGTTTACACGGAGACGATAACGGTATCGAATTCAAAAACTTGCACTTTGAAACACTTTTTTGCGTTTTCAGGCCCCAAAAACACTGTTGTCATTTAAATGAACGGCCAAAACGCATGAAAAGTTTTAAGTTGAAAACGGTGTTGTGTAAACAGCCCCCTAAAATCCCTTGATATATGATTGTACCTGACGACAACCTTGTCTGGTCGAAACGTTACAGTTTATTAAAGTTTGACGGGAGCAGATAACTCGTATCTTACCCACTTCCGCTGCGGCACGGGTCTTATTGAGAACGTATGAGTGACTGGCGGGATTGTCTCCCACTAACACTACGCTCAGGTGAGGTCTTCGGTTCCCAGAGGAGACCCACTCCTCCACATCGGCACGCGCCTCATTGCGGATCTGACGGGCCAGCTTTCTGCCCGAGATGATCACAGCATCTTGTCTGGAAAACAAAAGGTCAATGATTGTAGGGCAAATTTTCACTGCAAAGAACTACAATTTTGCTTCTGATCTGAACACTTTTTTTTTTTTCCAGGTGAAATTCATCGGTAACACTTTACAATAAGGTTCATTAACAAACCATACATCTGTTACTGTATTTTTTCATCTTTGTTAATGCTAGTTAATAAAAATACAGCTGTTCATTGTTTGTTCATGTTAGTTCACAGTGCATTAACTAATGTTAACAAGATTTGAATAAAGTATTAGTAAATGTTGAGATTAACATTAACAAAGATTAATGAATGCTGTATACGTGCAGTCCATTATTAGTTCATGTTAACTAATGTAGTTAACTAATGTTAACTAACGAACCTTATTGTAAAGTGTTACCAATTTATCAGTTCATACAATATCCTCAAACACTCCATGGCACCAGCGATTGAGGCTGGGAGTCCCAGCTGTGGTCTAAAGATAAGCTCTGTGCTGGTGTGATAGACTCCTGTCTAAATAAAGACAGAGCATTCTTGCATCATTTGTAAAGAGAGACTTCTAAATTGTTAAATGTAGGAGCCTTGATCCAATAGCAACAAAAAGATATATTTTTTTTAATAATTACTATACATAAGGAAAAATAGAGCAGTCAATGCAAATGTGTGAACATATCTTACTAGTCTCTGCTCTGCAGTTTTACATGATGCTTTGGTGAGGCATATTTTTAATCAGAATTGTGATTGTGATTTTAACCTATTATGATGTTTATTCACGAGTAAAACGGCTTCACGATCAAGAAACAATGTAGGCGGGACTTGGATCACTGTGGTTTGCTATTGGTGGATCTCATGTGAGTGACAGGTAGTCCCGCCCACGCGCCAGTAAACACGTCATCAGAGATGAGATGTCCTTGCAAGATTGGAAGTTGTTTTTTTTTTTTTTTTTTAAGATTACGAGGGCACACTACTTAAAAATGTGCACGGATAAATACTGATAATGGTCGTGACTTCAATTTACGAATGTAACACGTGTGTATAATGTTGTCAGCACAGCTAAATTAATTCCACTAAATCACTGACGACGCGGAGCATAAATGAAAACGGGTATGTGCTCAATTTGAGCCATCATGCGTAACGACCACTACAAATCATCCACACATGAGACACAGAAATTAGAAACTTGACGCCGGCTGCATGCAAGCAGTTTGTGACATTACATCAGCCGCGCGCGCTGATCGGGGGCGCGCGCGCAGATGAAGTGAACAATTAAACCGGCTTTTGTTACGTAACATAACCAAACCATCGAGAGCGAGTCTCATGTGACATGCTTTTACATGTGAGATGTATAACAATTACAACAGAGGTATAACTAATAAAGATTTACAGTTCCGATGTATATATGACAAACAGTTTATCGAGAGCGGATCAACACAGTGACACCCGTATATCCCTTATTCTTATTCTATAAATTATTCTATAAACGAATGAGAGAGGACACTTACCTTGAAGATGACAAATGAAAACTACATGCCTGATGATGAAAATGCCGGCATAGTTTCCGCAACGCCCGGAGTGTAGCCATGGTGCTTAATATGAACAAATAAGAGTCAAATATTGAAAACAGCTTAGTAACCCAAAACAGACCAGGTGGAAATAAGGCAGAAATGTGTTCAGACTAACATCTAGAGTACGATTTTAACCCCGATGCCCCTGTGCGTGGCTATAGCGTCACTACATGATCCCCGATGAGAAACTAACTACCGCCCCTTGATTCAGAATGCGCATGCGCAGTTTAAATATAAGGTTTTGGCAGACGGGGGGATTTTGATTTACAGTTGTACTAATAACTGTTATGTAATTGTAGTTAAAAGTACCGAACAAAACCGTAACAATATCCGATTCGTATAGATGAGGAGGTTTTCCCCTTAGTCAGAACTTAACTTAGGCGTTTTATTTCTATGGTTTCATATCACTTAAAAGGGAACCAATCGTAGACATTTCCTGAATCTGTCTTCTACGCCTACTTAGTTTCGTCTGTGAAACATCGAACTTCGAAGAGTAGGCCTACTTATAAATAGTGTTTAAAGGCCTTTGAGGATTAACTTTATCGCAGTAGAAATTCGTATCGCCTTATAAAAGTTTTAAGAGGGAAGAAAAGAAGCGGATATGAGTTTCTTGTTGTAAGTATTTAGCCGATGCGACTGTTCATACTTTCTTTTTCATACTCGCATATTATTGCAGATAATATGTAATGTGCAAGTTCACCCAGCAAAAAAATAAACCAAATAATATTTCCGATAACATTAAACTTTTAAAACTAACAACATTTCCGGTCGACATCTGTTCCTGTGTTCGGAATATGGCGTAAACATATGCTCTGCTCAATACACAAGCATGAAAAGTTCCTTTAATTTGGATATGGAAGACTCGTGTGGATTTTTGCTTAGCAATCTATGATCCATCTTTTCTTTGAATGTGTATATTCGAGATTATTTGGGTTGGATATGTCTCTCACTTTATTTCTAGGCTGCAACATTAATACAGATTGATCTGTCTGACGCCATATTCTTTTTTTATAACATTGATTCCAAAAGTTGTTTTTATTTTTCTCATACAACTTTTAATTTTACTTGGAAAATATCACATTCATGTGACGAAATGGGCTAAGCATAACTGTGAACATTATATAAAAGAAATTAACAAAAATGGCACTACTTTATATAATATTAAAAAGCCATCACTTTAACTTCTTGTTTTTTTTGTTTTTTACTTCTGGCATAAATTATTTCCCCCTAATACATGTACAAATATTTCCACATATATTTTCTCTATGAAAAGCATGAAAGTTTCGACTCAGCGTTTTTTGAATTGCAAATCTTCTTCTTTTCAATTCTAGAGTTCCGTTGATATATATTGTGTAATACATTTTAACCACATCTCTGCATTTTTCTCACTTGATGCAACATGTGACTTATTTTGTTATTATCGTAGTGGAAACCGTTCATCAAAGACATTCAAGCCCAAGAAAAATATCCCAGAAGGCTCTCACCAGTATGAGCTTCTGAAACATGCAGAGGCCACCTTAGGAAGCGGTAACCTTCGAGCCGCTGTGATGTTACCGGAGGGAGAAGACCTGAATGAATGGATTGCAGTCAATAGTGAGTGTGTATGGAAGTATTGTTGAGAAAATAATTGATTGAATCATGATGTATAACATTTAATCCTTACCCATTTATTTCAGCTGTGGACTTTTTCAACCAGATCAACATGCTCTATGGCACGATCACTGAGTTTTGCACAGAAATCAGTTGCTCTGTTATGTCTGCAGGACCCAGGTAAAGTAATACAGCGACTCTTCAGTGCTTTAGAATTGTCCCTTGAACAAAATAACAAATGAATCATAGGCTGAAAAACTGGTAGCATTCATGAATTATGCTGTCTATATATATATATATATTTAAAGTAAGTTAGTTAAGTTCATTTTTAACCAATTATTGTTGTAAAAGATTTTTTTTTACGTTTTGAGGTTGGTAAGTTTCAAAAGGCGAAAAAGGGAAATGATCTTCGATTAGAAGCACACCTTTAAGTTGCTTGGCACAAATACTGTTTTTATACTATATATATATATATATATATATATATATATATATATATATATATATATATATGAAGAGTTCAGATGCAAAAGCCTCTAAATGCCATCTGAAATTTTCTTCTAGAATGATAATTTTTATAAAGCTTGTATATTTAAGTTAAGTAATTTCACTTAAATGACAATTAATAGGTAATTTGCATTGCCATTTAGTGAAATTATTGAACTTAAATATACGAGCTTGATAGAAATGATCATTCTAGAAGAAAATTTCAGACGGCACTTAGAGGCTTTTTCATCTGAACTCTTCATATATATATATATATACAGTACTGGCCAAAAGTTTGGACACATTACTATTTTTAATGTTTTTGAAAGAAGTTTCTTCTGCTCATCAAGCCTGCATTTATTTGATAAAAAATACAGATTTTTTTTTTAATATATATATATATATTGTGATATATTATTACAATTTAAAATAATTGGTTTTCAATTCATTTATTTCTGTGATGCAAAGCTGAATTTTCAGCATCATTACTCCAGTCTTCAGTGTCACATGTGACATCCAGTCTATCACATGATCCTTTAGAAATCATTCTAATATTCTTATTTATAATGAGTGTTGGACACAGTTCTGCTGCCTAATATATTTGATGAATAAAAGGTTAAAAAGAACTGCATTTATTAAAAAAAAATCAAAAAATTCTAATAATATAAATCTTCTTTACTAACACTTTTTTTAATCAATTTAACACGTCCTTGCTGAATAAAAGTATTGATTTATTTCAAAAAAAGAAAGAAAAAAAATTACTGACCCCAAATTACTGACCAGTAGTGTATATTGCTGTTACAAAAGATTTCTATTTTTACAACATTTGCTTCTTTTTTTTTCTTCTTTTTTAAAAACTTTTTATTCATCAAAGTATCCTAAAAAAAAGTATCACAGGTTATGAAAAAATATTAAGCAGCAGAACTGTTTCCAACTTTGATAATGAATCATCATATGTGACCCTGGACCACAAAACCAGTCTTATGGGTAATTTTTTTTTAAATTGAGATTTATACATCCTCTGAATACATAATCTTTCCATTGATGAATGGTTTGTTAGGATAGGACAATATTTGGCCAAGATACAACTATTGAAAATCTGGAATCTGAGGGTGCAGAAAAATTGAAATATTGAGAAAATCGCCTTCAAAGTTGTCCATTTCTATTGGTGATTGAGCTGCATTCACTCACAAAAATAAATGTTTTATATATTTAAGGTGGGAAATTTACAAAATATCTTCATGGGACATGATCTTTACTTAATATCCTAATGATTTTTGGCATAAAAGAAAAATCTATAATTTTGACCCATACAATGTATTGTTGGCTATTGCCACAAATATACCCGTGCGACTCGAGACTGGTTTTGTTATCCAGGGTCACATATTAGAATGATTTCTAAAGGATCATGTGATAGACTGGATGTCACATGTGACACTGAAGACTGGAGTAATGATCCTGAAAATTCAGCTTTGCATCACAGAAAATGATAATTTAAATTATAATAAATTGAAAACCAATTATTTTAAATTGTAATAATATATCACAATATTACATTTTTTTTTTCTGTATTTTTGATCATATAAATGCAGGCTTGATGAGCAGAAGAAACTTCTTTCAAAAACATTAAAAATAGTAATGTTTCCAAACTTTTGATCTGTACTGTATATATATATATTAGTACTGTCAAGTCAGTTATAGGGATTAATCACATCTAACATAAAAGTTTGTGTTGATATAATGTGTGTGTACATATGTGTATATCTATATATATACATATGTACACACACATATATTAAATAAACTTTTATGTTAGAATCTTTGATTTAATCTTTATTATATATATATATATATATATATATATATATATATATATATATATACACACACACACACACAAACCTTTATGTTAGATGCGATTAATCACAATCGATTTGACAGCACTTTTTATATATATATAAAAAATAAAAAATAAAGAGTATAAATGGTATACAAAAAAAATATTGTGTATTAAAAAAATCTCTGTCTTGCCTGATAAATCAATAGGTATGAATATCACTGGGCTGACGGGACCAACATCAAAAAACCCATCAAGTGTTCTGCGCCCAAGTACATAGACTACTTGATGACCTGGGTTCAGGATCAGCTGGATGACGAAACCCTCTTCCCCTCCAAGATCGGTTCGTTTGATCCATTCCACTTGTTATGAATTCGCAGTGCAACCTTTTTCACACAGACTCGGCCAAATAACTTCTCAAATTAACTTTATTCCTTCCAGGCGTTCCTTTTCCCAAGAACTTCATGTCCGTGGCGAAGACTATTCTGAAGCGTCTGTTCAGGGTTTATGCTCATATTTACCACCAGCACTTCGACTCGGTCATGCAGCTTCAGGAGGAAGCTCACCTCAACACCTCCTTCAAGCATTTCATCTTCTTTGTACAGGTCAGTGCATTAACACACATCCAGTAGATCCTATCCACCTTATTCCTGACGAGCTCACTGCGTGTTGAATTATGGGCGGCACTTCCGGCTTCCATTAAAAAAGGCTGAAACTAATCATTTCAAATCATAAGGTTGCGCTACAAATAAAGCTGATCCGTCAATTTTCCTTCATGATTTATTTTCAGACATCATGAGAATAACGTTACACTTGTTATTTTAACGTGACATGTTATAACAAAGAATATCTATGGCAAGAGCTCTTTTCAGTCGCTGCTTTCTTTTCCTCGTGATTATTTTCTTTTTTCCCGTTGCAATCCGCTGTGAAGTATGAAAAAGGACAACATATGCTGCACATTTGTGGTCTGTTCTCCCGAATTTAACTTACGATATATTCCATTAATAATTCACTGGAATGCACGAAGAATCTCTCGTTATTCTCCTCCAATCCTCACGTCTCTTTCCAGGTTTGTTTTCACAGGTAAATGCAATTTATAATCTGTCAAAATGACGGAAATCACTTTGAAATAGTATCACGAATGCTGAAGTTAATGAACATTTCTGATTAAGGCAACATAAGTTACATAATACAGATATATATATATATATATATATATTACTACAGTGATATTTAACCAAAAGACTCGAGCTTTTGAGGTTATTTGATCTGTTGAAAGTACCTTGTTGTTGCTTTTACACTTTTAAATGTCCTTTTAATGTTCGATGGTTGAAGTGTGAGTAGATTAATGTCATCTCATTGTGACACTTTTTTTTAACGTATTGCGTTCATAGAGCGAGCGTTTCACGGATTGTTTACAGCTTAACAGAAGTTACACCCATAATTCACGCAAAGCATCATGGGGCGTAAGAATAAGGTGGATAGTTTGTTTTATTTAGAGTTTGAAAAGGCAGGATATTGAAGAACAAACCCCTGAAATGTACCAAACATAACACATACTCAAGAGAACCTTATGTACCTAATTAAAAAAACAGCAAAAAGAAAAAGGTGGAGTGAAACAGATACACAGAGGGAGAGGTACTGCATAGGTCACAATATGTACCTGTGAGGATTTCTTAATAGTTTGGGCAAGACTCTACTTGAACTGATTTCTGTTTTTGATTATTCTTTTTAGGAGTTCAATCTCATCGATCGCAGAGAGCTGGCACCCCTTCAGGACCTTATTGAGAAACTAGGCAGCAAGGATAGATAGAAACTGGTATTAATACCATATTCGGCGGCCTTAGTGCATTTTCCAGAGAGCCTTTCTTTTTTCCTGTTCCCTTTTTGGAATCTGAAATTGCTGTTAGCGCACAGTGAAAGTCTTTGCAATATCTCAGCTGTGCTTCCCTAAGTCTTTTTGGAAAACTCTGTTTTTTCTGTTGTCAGTATTACACTGTAGCCCTTATTTTTGACATGTATTGGTGATGGCCTGGGATGTGAAACCATATCAGAGTTTAGTTTTTATGGGAGTACAACTAAAACCTGCTTTTTATAAAGTTTCGGTGGAAAAAAGAGAAAGGTTTATTTTATTTTTAGTTTTTTTTATTGTTTTGTACAAGTTTGAAGACAAATGTTTTTTGTTTGTTTTTTATGTTTTCATTTCTTATGTGATTGCATGTTCAACAGTGAAGATTATTACAATACCTTTTACAAGAGTTGGATTTATATCCAGCAGTATTTCATGCTAAATTTTATTTGTTGTCACAATAATGATTTTCTACCATGTTCATAATCAGATTTTCTTGAAGAGCATTTTTACCTGTTAATATTTAGAATCTAGCCAATGAAGTTGGTAAAGATTCCCAAATGCTTTTTAAATTATGAAATGGTTATTCATTAATACTTGCTGAACTTTTTATCTTATTGAATTTTGCGTTGTTGGTATTTTAAGACATCTTACAAAAAGTGCACTGTAACAAGTATTGTATTAAAGGATTTTCTTTGTTCTTTTAACGGTGTTGTAAGTTTGGTAAGTTTCAAACTTTTTTTATTTTTGCGATTTGCCAATAAAAAAAAACTTTTATTTTGACATTTAACGTTCCTTAAAAAGGAAGAACTTTTATTTTGAAACTTACAACATTCCTTAACCGGAAGTACGCTTTTGCCAAGTGCTGGGGGCAAATAAAATGTTCATAACGGTCTTGCATGAGTGATGTAAATGTTATTTTTCTGTAATATGTTTGGGGTGAGTGTGAGAAAGACAAAACGTCTTTTCTCGAGCTCTTCTCTTTACCGTTTGGCGCGCAAACAAATGAGTACAAGCGATCAAATAAAGAGGGTCTCGATCGAAGGAAACATTGGTACGTTTTGTTTGTTTATATAAGTTATATTTTTACATTATTAATGCCTATACTTGTGGTAATGAGGTACGTAATGCAATTTAGAAGAGGGGGGGGGGGGGGGGGGGTTGATGAGTGTGTTTTAGTTGTGTGTAAATGTGTCTGGAATTTAATGTTACCAATGTTTTGGTAACGTAAAGCCTTTTTTTACCCTGCTAATAAAGCCTCGTGTGTGTCTCTTCTGAATCTCAAGCGGTCGGGAAGTCAACATTTGCCAGACTGTTACAGAACACAGAACAGGACTGGGAAGTGATCGCAGAGCCCGTCAGCAAATGGCAAAATGTGGACCAAACCAACCAGGTCAGTGGAATAGACTAGTCATAGACGTAAACTTAAAGTGATAGTTCACCCCAAAAATGAAAATACTGTCATTAATTACTCGCCCTCATGTCGTTCCAAACCCGTAAGACTTTCGTTAATCTTCAGAACACAAATTAAGATCTTTTTGATAAAATCTGAGAGATTTCTGTCCCTCCATTGACAGCTACGCAACTACCACTTTTGGCGCTTTTCCATTACCAGTACCAGCTCGACTCGACTCGGCTCGCTTTTCGCTCCGTTTTCCATTGCAGATAGTACCTCCACAATAGTACCTGGTCGTCATAGCGACGCTGCAGGAAACTGCCGTGACTTAATCTTTTACGTGAGACGCGCCCGCTACCCACACACAATGGAGGAAATCGAGTGTATGCTGTTTTTGGATGTTTTTGTTTTTGTTTTTGCTGTTTTTTATTCAGGATACTCCGTCTGGCGCGTGCAATGATGACGCAGTGAATAGTGACGATTCTCTCTGACCAATCAGCAGTCTGCCGTGTTTTCACGTCACATTTTAGTATCGCCTCAGCTCGCTTAGAACCTCGCCGGAGGTGGTACGAAAAAAAGTACCTGGAAGCAGGTACAGGTAAAACTTTTGCACAGTGGAAAACCAAACTGAGTCGAGTCGAGGCGAGTACAACCCTGTAGTGGAAAAGCGCCATTTGACGCTTCAAAAAATTCATATAACTAATCCTTATGAATTGAGAGGTTTAGTCAAAATTTTCTGAAGAGACACGATTATATACACTTTTATATGATGAACAGATTGAATTTAGGCTTTTTTTCATATAAACATTCATCAACTCACACATCAGTTGTGGTCAACGGAAGCTCAAGCATGTTTGCTTGACCTGTGAGAACCAATGAGGTTCATTCTCGTGTTACGCAGCACGTTTGATCTTCCTCAAGAGCCAATGAGGTTCATTCTCGTGTTACGCAGCACGTTTGATCTTCCTCAAGAACCAATGAGGTTCATTCTCGTGTTACGCAGCACGTTTGATCTTCCTCAAGAACCAATGAGGTTCATTCTTGTGTTACGCAGCACGTTTGATCTTCCTCAAGAACCAATGAGGTTCATTCTCGTGTTACGCAGCACGTTTGATCTTCCTCAAGAACCAATGAGGTTCATTCTCGTGTTACGCAGCACGTTTGATCTTCCTCAGGAACCAATGAGGTTCATTCTCGTGTTACGCAGCACGTTTGATCTTCCTCAGGAACCAATGAGGTTCATTCTCGTGTTTCGCAGCACGTTTGATCTTCCTCAAGAACCAATGAGGTTCATTCTCGTGTTACGCAGCACGTTTGATCTTCCTCAAGAACCAATGAGGTTCATTCTCGTGTTACGCAGCACGTTTGATCTTCCTCAAGAACCAATGAGGTTCATTCTCGTGTTATGCAGCACGTTTGATCTTCCTCATGATCTTCCTCAGGAACCAATGAGGTTCATTCTCGTGTTACGCAGCACGTTTGATCTTCCTCAAGAACCAATGAGGTTCATTCTCGTGTTACGCAGCACGTTTGATCTTCCTCAAGAACCAATGAGGTTCATTCTCGTGTTACGCAGCACGTTTGATCTTCCTCAAGAACCAATGAGGTTAATTCTCCTGTTACGCAGCACGTTTGATCTTCCTCAAGAACCAATGAGGTTCATTCTCCTGTTACGCAGCACGTTTGATCTTCCTCAAGAACCAATGAGGTTCATTCTCGTGTTACGCAGCACGTTTGATCTTCCTCAAGAACCAATGAGGTTCATTCTCGTGTTACGCAGCACGTTTGATCTTCCTCAAGAACCAATGAGGTTCATTCTCCTGTTACGCAGCACGTTTGATCTTCCTCAAGAACCAATGAGGTTCACGCCGCCTTCACACTGGCAGTTGAAATCAGCTCCGTAATACGCAATACGCCCCCAGCGGACGTCATACTACACCGTTGAAAAGCTTCGGAAGCGAGTAGAACAAAAATGGCGGAGAGATTAACGGTTGATTTTGTCAGTGTCAGAATGTACAATTCTGTATGATCTCTCTGATGAGGGTTATAGAGACATTAATCGGAAGGCTGCTGCGTGGAGGAAAGTTCCACAGGACGTTGATATGTCAGGTCGGCTAAATGTGATATAGTGGTATAGGGCTTTTAATTGTATTAACTGCCCTAATAACGTTAGAAAATCATGAAAATAAAAAAATGACATGACAACTTATCGTTATAAAATCATTATTTATTTTATTAAAAGTTGAGAATTCAGGTTTGTTTATCAGTACCATAGCAACGCTAACTTCCGCTGGAATTGTCGGATAGGAACCGTCCGTAGCCTTTCGCAAGAGTTCAATTTTTTGAACGCATCCGGATGACCAACGGACACGATCTTTTTCGCACCGCACTCGTTCGGACCCGGTTCGCACCCATTCGCATGCGGTCTGCGAATCTCCATAGGAAATGAATGACTTCCGGTCGTTTCGTAGCCGTATCGGAGCTGATTTCAACTGCCAGTGTGAAGGCGGCGTCATTCTCGTGTTACGCAGCACGTTTGATCTTCCTCAAGAACCAATGAGGTTCATTCTTGTGTTACGCAGCACGTTTGATCTTCCTCAAGAACCAATGAGGTTCATTCTCGTATTATACAGCACGTTTGATCTTCAGCAAGAACCAATGAGGTTGAGATTCTGTTTATGTCATAAGAGAAGAGATGTCGCTGCAAGAGGGAGGGAAATATATTTTGATACAAGATTAGGAGGTACATGAATAAAACAAAGAATGATGTGCACAGATAAATCATCTATAATAAATACTGCAATATTACATAACATTTTTTTTAAATAAATAAATGAGAATGTCCCGGAGAATTGTCTATTTTGATTTAATGGTGATCTTAGAGTGTGTTTTTGCACACCTATTGTTTTATTTCTTTAAAATAAGTGCCACTTGGTTTGATATTCTTCTCTCTAATGAAGTGAGGCCTTAAGCATCCAAATACCCTTTTGGTTCGACTGTTTAGCGTGTGCTTTGTCTTGTTTTCTGTGTAGCAGACCGAACACTGTCCTCAGCCAACCAGTAACCTGTTACAGATGATGTATCATGATCC
Organism: Leuciscus idus; assembly: GCA_021554675.1. NCBI lineage: Eukaryota > Metazoa > Chordata > Actinopteri > Cypriniformes > Leuciscidae > Leuciscus > Leuciscus idus. The sequence goes on from CM038624.1 coordinate 3,966,411, forward strand.
AAAACGCTGGTCCTACACTTTCCAGACCTTCTCCTGCATGAGTCGCATGCGCTCGCATCTTCAGCCGCTCTCTGCCGGATCCCGGAAGTCCTCGGGCTCGCCGGTGCGTGTGTACGAGCGCTCGGTCTACAGTGACAGGTGATGAAACTACACTGTTCATTGAGAGTGTCCGTTAAAAATGCATATTTTCTGGCAATATTGATAATTAACTTTTTTTATTTTTTATTGATACTTTTCAGAAAGTACATTACTTCTTTTGATGGTCAGATCTTTTTAAATAAGATAAAATATTGTTCCTGTTATTAAATGCTAGAAAAGGAACATTTAGATTCTTAGAGTATTTATTTATTAAGGTAGTAATATACTTTAAAAGATTATACTTAAGTGTGAACTGAATGTAATATTTTTGGACACGAAGTGCAATTAAATGAAATTGTGTTAAAGTTTAATGTATATTAAACATCTTTATATGTAATTTCTTCTATTGTCTATTAAATATGGTTTAAGTGCACTACTGAATGTGCTGACAAGCATTTATGGTAAACTAAAATATACTTTCATGTAATTTCTATTGAACTTTGATATATGAACTTTAAATGCAATATTGAATAAAACACTAAAGTTAAAATTATAATCAAGTACTTTACATGTGCTTTAGTGTGTTAGTATTAAAACAATGATTTAAGTTGTACTTTAAAGTGAAACTTTTAACTTGACATGATTACAAAGTGCACTTAAGTGTGTTAAGAAACTCTTTAAGTGCACTTAAGTGGCCTTTTATTTAATTGATATGATATTATCTGCAAGTACAGGTTTTTAAGATTTGATGTAAAAGTGCACATTCAATACAGTTAAGCACAATTCTTTTGGACAAAGGTATATTATGATTAAATATGTTAATTGTCACCATGTTAAGTTTGTATGTCCTCCTCTCTCAGGTACATCTTTGCTTTAAACATGTTTGAGCTCGGCTGTATAAACTCAACAGAGTGGGCTGTGTATCAAGATTGGCACTCGTTTCTGGTGGAGCAGTTTGGGCATCGAGTTCAACTGGAAGGCATCATATATCTCCGAGCATCTCCACAGGTCTGCACTGCTTTCATCAGGTCACGGTGATGATGACGATGGTGGTCAAATATGCTGTTTACGATTGTTCCAGTCATTGATGCTGATTGGTCCATGCAGTGTTCAGGTCGTGCTGAAGTGTACAATATAGGCTGTCTGAAACCTGATCAGTCAGCGAGTTCACATTCACAGAGTTCAGGGTTATTAGAATTAACATGAACCTGGACCACAAAACCAGTCACATGGGTCAATTTTTTTAAATTGAGATTTATACATCATCTGAAAGCTGAATAAATAAGCTTTCCATTGATGTGTGGTTTGGTAGGATAGGACAATTTGAACATCTTGAATCTGAGGATGCAAAAAAATGTAAATTATTGAGAAAATCTCCTTTAAAGTTGTGCATTTATGTTTACAATTGTGCTGCATTCACTCACAAAAATAATATTTTTATATATTTACGGTAGAAAATTTACAAAATATCTTCATGGAACATGATCTTTACTTAATATCCTAATGATTTTTGCCATAAAAATCGATCATTTTGACCCATACAATGTATTGTTGGCTATTGCCACAAATATACCCGTGCGACATGTGACTGGTTTTGTGATCCAGGGTCATAAATGATCTGATTATCTCTTCCCTGCCTGGGGATATCATAGTCAGCAAAGGATACATTTATTTAATTTTTTTAAGCATTCAGATGAAGGAATGTAGATCGATTGTGATGTAAACATGTGACTTGTTTCCTTCCATCATTTTTCAGCTCTCGGACACAACAGTGATTCAAAACACATGTTGGTCAGAAATTAAGCTTAGTTTACATGTCAGAAACATCTATTTTTATTACATAAACATGTCTTGAGTGGTCTGTAAGTTGCTTCAGATATATGTGACTTCAAAATGAATAAATGTGAAGTTAATGGACTTGTTAGAATGAATTATAAGTTTCTGAATGTGAAGGTTGTGTTCTGCAGATCTGCATGGAGAGGTTAGGCAGAAGAGGTCGAGTGGAGGAACAGGGAATTCAGCTCGACTACCTCGAGAAACTCCACACACGACATGAAGACTGGCTCATCCACAAGACCACAAAGTGAGTAGGGAGGGACGTATCGATATATCGATACTGACATCGAGTATAGAAAGTATTGATAATCAACAACAAAAAATCGATTCTACAGTGTTTTTTTTACCAGTGATTTTGTTGAATAACCCATGTTAGTGAATAATTGTGTTTCCTGCTCATCTGAACACACACAAATGCTGCGAGTCAGAACCAATCAATCACAGAGAGTGTTCACAACTTTCAAACAGGGTTGCGTTTCCCAAAAGTATCATAAGAAACCATTGATGCTTCTGGCAAACGCAGTCCAGAAGACAGAAAAACATCATATGTTTGAGTTATTACACAATAAACAAATTAAAATTGTAGCCTACATAGTTTGTGCAATTAAATTATTTTAAATTGAATGTTAAAAGTTCTATTCTGTAACTAATTTTAATGTAAATCATACACTGTCAGAATAAAAAGGTTGCATTTTATGGGTGCAACAGCCTGTCACATGACCATAGTTCAGGCATATCATATTTTGTAGATTTCCACGGTTATCACAAGAAAACATTTTAACCATGTGTAAACAAAAAATCGAATCTAAATCTAAATTCCAATTAAGGTGTATTGAATGTAAAAATGCCTTTCAAAAATAATGTTAAGTGGGTATTATTATCCATTTTACTCTTAGTAATTCAATAATTTAAGAAATGTAAAAATTTAAAAGTTCAGTTTTGAGGTATCGTATCGTATCGGTAATACTGGCCTTGAAAGTGTTCGCGTATCGAAAAAACAAAGTAAGTGGTATCGCCCATCCCTGAAAGTGAGTACTCCTACTCTACTTGCTCACAGCAGTACGGAGACCCTAAAGGGACATTTGTGATGGAAAAAATACATATATTTCTGGAAACTTGGCGTTTGCTCACAAAGAACACAAAAGTTTTTCGAGTGAACGCAAAAGCAAAAAAAGGTTTCCCATCACCATGTCCCTTTAGAGGCTCCGTACCTCAGCGATAATGGAGTGAATCTTGTACATTTTGTTTCTCATTGAGACGCTTGCGCTGTTCTGATTAATTTGTCCATGTGTAGATCTTGCAGCGTTTCATGACAGTGTTTAATACAGATAATACAAATTCTTTGTGACACCATTATATGAGAACTGAACTCAGCTGGACGATGACATCACTGCTAAATTAATAACTTTTTTTACAACAAAAATGAGCCATCACTGAACTTACTTATGACAGTATTTTCTTCTAGATCTGCTTTACAGCAGAAACAAACTTTGTTGAAATATTTTCCTGTTATAATTGTAAAGCTGCTTTGAAACAGTCTGTAGTGTAAAAAGCGCTATATATATATATAAAGGTGACTTGACTTGAGAGTTCAATTCTGCTGTAAATCATCTCTAAAAGACACCAGTATTGTATTAGTGCTGTTCTTTCTTCACACAGGGTTCATTTCGAGCACCTGGCGAACGTGCCTGTGTTGGTTCTAGATGCGGAAGTGGAGTTTGAGAAGGACCTGAAAGTGCAGGACGATCTCTTAACAAAGGTAAGCCTTCCTCAGGGAAAAGATTTTTTGCATTATTAGATTTTTTGTGCATTTTCCTCATTTTTAAGTTGCTTTGAATAAAAGTGTCTGCTTATTGAATATATATAAATGTACTTAAATGTTTTATTATTTTTATATATAATTTCGGCTTTTTTGTTACCATCATGGAATAAGAAAGGTGTATATATATATATATATATATATATATATATATATATATATATATATATATATATCCCTTTCTTATTCCATGATGGTAACAAAACAGCCGAAATTGAGAGATAAAAAGACACAATTACCTTTTTAATTGTTTTATTCCGTGGCGGAAACGAGCTTCAATATGACACGCATCACAGAAGCAGCGTATTGAGTATATATTTTTCTCCTGATCTAGATCAGACAATTTTTCAGTGATTTATAAACGGCATCGTGGGACCGAAGCCCAAGGATTGTTTTGCATGGACCATTTCTCTTTAGGACAGAAAATGTCCAACTGAGGATCCAATCGCAGAACTAAACGTTCCTTTCTGCAGAAGACCTTCGTCTCTAATGTGGTTTTCTCAATGTTTACACAGAGTAAGTTGGTTGATGTCGGAGGTAGGGCACAGAAATAACACATGACCAATAATGGTTTACTGTCATTGCAGAAATACGTCATGAAAACTGTACTGTGACATTATATATGTTATGTTTTATAACCAGTTTAAGACCATACTGATATCAGTAGGATATTTCTTGTAATATTGTTAGTTGTTTTTAATTCTTAACTTATTTCAGTAAAGTTACATACCTAAATGTGTTTGACTCCAGTGGATTTCACTTCATTTCTGACGTGTGTGAAAGATATGAATGTGAAAAGTAGACACTTTATTATTATTATTTGGTGTAAAAAAACATTTATTGTGTGCGCTGCAATACCAAAACATGTTTAAATAAACATATCAGAATCTTTTTTTTTAAACAATTTCCCCTAAAGCTCAAATTACACAGTTAAAAAAGTATGCTATTCATCAAAATACAACACATTTGTTGATGAGGTAACCTGGATGTGATCAGTTTGCAGTTTTCACTTTCTTCTTCTTGGTCTTCGCCACCTGAGGCAGTGGCATCTTAAAAGCAGTCCTATAAACAGAAGAACACAAGACCGCTTGTTAAAGGTTGCCAGAAACCACATGTTCTCTATTAGACACGTTTACAAGCGATGTTGAAAAGACTCACTCGCATGTCGTGCAGATTGGACTGAAGTTACAGAATACTGGTGAACAAAAGGGAGGAAAAGATGCAAAACATGTTAGAAGATAACCCTGCTATAAAGGATCAAGTTAATAAAAACATTTTCCAAAGGTCTATTTCTTGTGTCCGCAGCATAAAGTGACACGTCTTGATATCAGAGACCATATTAACAGATTAAAGTATTCAGACTGTAAACATGAGCTGTGAATGTGATCTCACTCAATTAAGATTTCCATTTCAGTGCATGGTTTCTACAAAAATAAAACATTGATAATCAGAATGATTTCTGAAGGATCATATGAATAAAGACTGCAGTAATGATGCTGAATATGAATAAAGACTGGAGTAATGATGCTGAATATGAATAAAGACTGGAGTAATGATGCTGAATATGAATAAAGACTGGAGTAATGATGCTGAATATGAATAAAGACTGGAGTAATGATGCTGAATATTCAGCTTTGATCACAGGAATACATTTCATTTTAAATGGGGAAACATTTCTTTTAAATTGTAATACTTGCTCAACACATGCACAGACACTAGGGTCTGAAAAAGAGATGCACTATATATCGGCCACCATGTCAGACGATACATGTGACCCTGGACCACAAAACCAGTCACATGGGTCACAATTTTGTAAGCGTTAAAAATAAGCGTTCCATTGATGTATGGTTTGTTAGGATAGGACAATATTTGGTCGAGATACTACTATTTGAACATCTGGAATCTGAGGGTGCAAAAAAAAAAAATCGAAACATTGAGAAAATCTCCTTTAAAGTTGTTCATTTATGTTCACGATGTTGCCGCATTCACAAAAATAAATGTTTTATATATTTACGGTAGGATATTTACAAAATATCTTCATGGAACATGATCTTTACTTAATATCCTAATGATTTTTGGCATAAAAGAAAAATCAATAATTTTGACCCATACAATGTATTGTTGGCTATTACCACAAATATACCCGTGCGACATGTGACTGGTTTTGTGATCTGAAACAAGCCTAAGCCCACCAATGACTTCAAAAGTGTTTCTCCAAACCGATAATAAGCAATAAAGTGTAATGAAAACGTACTTGACAGGCAGACTGAACAGACGTAGCCGATCTCAATAAGGTTGCGGTGGCAGAAGCAGGCGGCCCTGTAGTCCACGTGCACCGGAGGAGGCAGTAACAGCTGAGACCGCTGCTCTGTGTCTGGCAGAAACACCCACTGACACACCAGACAAACATGAGAACGTTCACATCAACACTGAATAACCGGCTGCCATATGATGAACATGCGAATCTCTCACCAGCAAATACTGTGCCAGAGCAATCTTCTGAGGGATTCGGAGATACAAGCCTCCGGTAATGTCACAAGCCTGTTGAAAAACACACTCAATCAAATCAAATAATTCAGCTCTGTAGAAAACACTCAGAAACACTCAGCTTGACTGCACTTCAGCGTGTGCAATGCATGCTTTACATCAGGAAACTCAACGAGCAATCATTAATGCATATGCAAATCTGTGCAAGACTCATGAATTTTGTTCAAACAAGTACCAATATAATAAACAGTGGTAACAAAATTGCTTCTGCTTCACGTCCTCGAAATAGTCAGTGCTTATTACTTGTAGAAAGATGGAAATTTGGACCATTAAACGGATATTTCACCCAAAAATTACAATTCTCTAATTGTTTACTCGCCCTTATGACATCTCCAAGGTTTAGGACTATTTCTTCAGATAAACACAAACAAAGATTTTTAGTAGGGCTACACAATATATCGAAATTATCAAAATATCGCAAATGTATATTTCGCAATGACTTGCAATAATTGTGGTCATGAACAAAAGACAAAGAGTAAATCACTCACTGCTCTCGGCTGAATAACCTTTGTAGCTTTAATAAGAATCAGGATATATTTCATTCATTCAGTGAAAACTAAGCAGAGTTTCATTTTTACATTTGATTATTAAGTTTCCGTTGTTATATAATCCTAATGTAGGATAACCTGAACCCCTAAAGCCTGTGGTTTACACTGATGTTAAAATAACACTTCTTACGCTACAGTAAAACACTGATGTTCACTTTCAGAAGTTTAGGGATGTTTTCTCGTCACAAAAAGAATGTGAAACACATGTTGGTTATATCATTTTAAATATATTTCAAGGATAATTTAAGTTTATTTTACACACTTTAAGCATTATCGTATCGCATATCGAATATCACATTATTTAATGAGTTATCGCATATCGCATTTTTCTTCAATATTGTGCAGCCCTAATTTTTAGGTAGGTGTGTATTTTTAACTACTATGATATACCATAATGATATATAGTTTAAAAAAATGATTTTGATTTCTGTGTGTAGTTTTTCAAGCGTCAAACCAATATCCAATGACATTATATATGGACTCACAGACTCACTTGTTCTCCTAAAAATTTTCCTTTGTGTTTATACATCAGGGATGAGTATCAATATATAAATATATATTTATACATGAGGGTGAGTAAATGCACTTTTGCTATTTTTGGGTGGAATATCCCTTTAAGTCTAGATACATATTTAGTTTATTTCTTCATGCTGTCTGAACGATAATTTGCGGCATTATTCGAATCGTTATCACTTTGCTTCACGCCGATGTATTGTGTGGTATCATCATCATTATCATCATCATCATCTGTAGCTTTCTTAATAAAAGAAATGATATTTACTGTGTAATTTAAAAACGACATCAATAAAAGCAAGCAAACAGCCTTAAACACTGCGATCAAACAAAATACCTGCTGCAATAGTCCTGAGTCGGTGTCCAACACACAGGCATCAATCAGGATATTCTTTATGAACAGGGAATAATGGAAGCATATGCATATCAATATCAGAAGAATACATAATTCACATGTAAAGATGCTAGTTCAGTTGTTACCCTCACCTTCTTCTGCGCTGCAAAGATCATATTCATGAAGTTCATGTACTGTAATGTAGAATCCTCAGCCGCTTTTATGACCTGAGATCACAATCAGAGCGTGTTAATGCAGTTATAGAGCTGAATACTGTTATATATACTGGTAAAGCTAAAGAAGAGCTCACCAGAATCCTTGATTTCATGTCCTGTCCAGCTGAAAGTAAAACACACGAGAATTCAGTCCAAATATTAATTGCACTCAATAAAAATAATGAGATCTATTTAATTAAAGCATTAGGAAATCTTAAATTCACATTGCTTTATAGAACTATCGCTCTAATATAAGAATCATATGTGCTTGGTTTTCATTGCACTGTGGAAGAGATGATGACAGTGTGTTTACCTTGCACTTCCTTCGAGACTCGATGAATGTCTGAGAGTTGAAAATTAATGAAAATTGGGAGCGTGTAGTAGAAGTGTGCACATCATTTCACAAAACTGTCTTTAGGTCTAAAGTGAAATAAAAAGGATCACCAGTAGAGGATACAGCACAGAGCTCTGGAGAGAGAGACAGCCAACAGCGAGTCTGTCTGATTCCCACTCACTTCTGCTGTTAAGGAGGAAATAAACACAGTTATACTCTCGTAGTATCACCCAGAATGCACTGCAAATCAAACATGGCATTACATATTAGGCTAAATGCATCAAACCAATCAGCACAAAAAAAACATTAATCAAACCAAGTCATTTAGTTCTGTTAATCTGTATAATAACAATAAAATCTTTAAGTAACTTACTTCTGTCCATGAGTTTCTTAATCTCTTCTGCAAAGAGATCATTGGTCGCGGACAGAAGCTCATATTTGCCGTCAGTACTTCCGGATATTTCATCCCCTGGTTTCCACTGCTTACTGGGATATAGGAAGTGGCTTGATGACAAAAGAAAAAGTTTAGTTTTAGTGTATGTTTGTAAACTATGGCCTGGTTTCACAGACAGGGCTTAGATTAAGCCAGGATTAGAACTTAGTTTAATTAGAGCATTTAAGTAGCGTTAATAAACAAAACAAAACATTACTGATGTGAATCTTGAGACAAAACAATGGCGTAATGGTGTATAAATAATGTATAGTTGAGATGAGCAGGTTAACTATAAAGGATCAGTTAATTGTCTACCTTTCATGATACAGGTTTGCAATGATGGCTAGTTTGTTGGTTCTTGACATTACTAAATGTGCATTTGCCAGGACCATTAAAGCGTCCAAACATGTTGAAAGAGTGAACTGAAAGAAAAGAGGAAAAAGTTCATTTTAATGGGCAAAATCTTGAAAATATTATGAATCAGTGTCATAATCGCATTCTATGAAGTAAAACCACACATTACCTTCGGCTCTCGTTGAGCTTGCTGACCCCACCAAACTGGGTTGACATCCAGCACCAGAACCAGAATATTAATCTCGTCTTCTGCAAACATTATCATTTTCATATATCACTCGAGTCATCATGTTTTGCATGTCTATTAAGAGCATCACAGCTCATGCGTTTTCAAAATTAAGATTCTTCCACCTATTTTTATGAAAAGTTGCTTTCTTGTTAACATTTCAAAAACATGTTTTTTTAAATGATTTACAAACCTGATGCCATTGCTGCGATTCCTATATCTCTACATCACTATAAACGGTATTTCATTGATATTTTGATCCGATATGTTAACATTTGTGCCGTTCGGGCGTCTTCTTCTGTGTGTTCACTGGAAGGATGCGAACTCAATTAGCAGCACAGCGCCACCTCCTGTGCTGGAGCGGGAAATATTCCATGCGTTTTATTATTTATTTGTTAATTTATTTTTTATTATTTTTTATATATCTATTCATTCTTCCATTCATTCATTCAGTTTTACATCGCATTAGTAGCGTATAAATAAATACATGCTGTTTTGCTCCAGTCCTGTAGGGGACACTTCAATGGTGGTGCTCCATCCGTCTTAAAATAAGGGAAAAGAAGAAGAAGAAAGTGCACACTTGTTCACTGTAACGTTGCTGATTTGAAGGATATACAGTAAATATAAAATAAACATTAATCTGTTGGCAAAGTCGCTAATCTAAAAAAAAAAGTAAAATAAACATTATTCTGTTGACTAGGTCAAAATATTCCATCGGGTCAGTGACAGTGTCATGAGGGAACATTGCATCAGCGAAGCGTCGTAAGAAAGAGAGAATTAAACTGTGAATCGCTCCTGAAACACATTTTTGAGCACTTTTCTTTAATATGGAAGAAAGAGGTGAGTTTTGAGAACGTAGTTATTAAAACCAATGCTGTGATGCTACATGCTATCTTGTTAGCAACTGTGTTCTAATCATCTTCCAGTTTATGAGCTGTATAATGTTATGCTCTTCATTCTGTGATGTTGTAAAAGGCTTTAGACAGATTTATTTTACACATATAGAGAAAGCGTTCATGGGAATAAGAAGATTTCCTCTTCGTTCAGCCGGATATTATTACTATTACTGTATTTATTTATTTCAGGACAACTATCACACATGTATTGATGATGATGATGATTGGACTGATTGTGTGTAATGAAAGCTACATTTTTATTAGGTCCTTTATTTATGTTTGAATATTCCTTTGTTTTATTCACGCACCTTTTTATACATGACAGTAGTTGTTATTGCAATTTTTTAAGGATATATTAATAAATATTAATAATTGTAATTATTAATAGCTTTAATAGTTAAAATAATTACATTAAATAGTTTAAATAATTAATTTGGCTCTAGATTCTGAATATAAATAACATTAAATTACACAAAAATTTGTAACACTTTACAATAAGGTTTCGTGCATTAGCCATTATGAACTAAAAATGAGCAATATAATTTTTTATTAATGTTAATTAACAAAAATACAATTGTTCTTTGTTTGTTCATACTGTTAACAAAGTAAAACCTTACTGTAAAGTGTAAAAAATGTACAGAAAAAAAAACAGAATCTTATTTATATTTCAGTATGCCTTCAGAATGGGAGTTTAATGTTGTTTACTTACAAGCCCAGATCTAAAATGAATCAACAAACGTGTTTCCTCGCAGAACTGGTGGAGTATTTCCAAGCGCAGATCCGAGAAGACCCAGACGTGGCTTCAGCGGTGGCTGCAATACGATCCCTGCTGGAGTTCCTGAAGAGAGATCAGAGTGAGTGTGCTCTGCGTGTGTGTGTGTGTGTGTGAGCTGTGGACGTGAACCGATGCTTGTCCTCCTCCTGCAGGCGAGACTATCCTGGGCCTGAGAGAGAACATGACGCAGGCCATCCATCGGCTCCAGGAGACGGACTCATCGGTGGCCGTGTCGTCGGGAGGAGAGCTGTTCCTGCGCTTCATCAGTCTGACCTCACTGGAGCATCCGGTCAGTTCAGCAGAGACCAGAGAGACCATATACTGGAGCAGCTCGGATCAGTAGTGCAGAACTAACCCTGTGAAGCCTGACATATTAAATAATTAGTGCAGTCAAATCGATTAATCACATCTAACATAAAAGTTTGTAAATGTATAATATATGTGTGTGTATATATACTACACACACACACACTCACACACATATATATATATATATATATATATATACACACACATATATATATATATACAAACTTTTATGTTAGATGCTATTAATCACGATGAATTCATTTGACAACACTAGAAATAATAATAATAAAAAAGTTTGCATGTGTGTTTTATGCTTTGAAACATCAGGCTTTTATGGCTCTGATAAAGTGAGGATACGAAGCTCAAACCTTAATTTTATTCAGAGGCACAAACAGAGCAAAAATATACACTTTTCTTGCTTGTAAAGTAAATCAGTGAAATATTTATAACACTGTAGCAGATGTAAAATGCATATAAATATCAGTCGTCACTTCATCTGACAATAATATGTCTTAGTAAGATGATATTTAAATGCTGAGCTTTATGATCAAAGCTCTGTATTTTTAAAACATAAAATGCAATGCAATACACTGATGATTGAGAGATAATAACTCTTCCTCAAAAGCCTGATGATCGTATTTGAGACTCACATTTGAACATGTTTTTTCTAAAAAATGATAAATAAAATGAAGCTGCTTCAGTCCATTTGAAATATTACGAACAATATAAAAGTTATTCTTATGTTTACTTTATAATAATCAGATTTCACTTTAAAAACACGTGAAGCACGAGCTGAAGGTGGACGTTTATTTATATTAAAGGTCTTTTACTTGCTGAAAAAGTCTAAACTATCAGTCAGACGACAGAAGGAGTGTAGAGGCCTTTAGAAATGTGCAGATTGAATATGATATAGCAGGCTTTATAGGGATTATCCTTCACTCCACGGTTCAACGAAAGTGACGACTAAACAGTATATGCTGCAATTATGTGCTTGTCAAAAAGTTGTTTTATTAATGCTCTTGAAACGCTGTTATTATTTGCTCAGTTTTTTGTTCTGTCACAGTGTGATTGACCTTGTGATGTTCGCTTTGTGTCACAGGATCTCTCACAGTGTAAGAATGTGATGATAGAGAGAGGTGAACTTTTCCTGAAGAAAATATCCCTCTCTAGAGGCAAAGTGGGTAAACTGTGCCACACCTTCATCAAAGATGGAGCCGTAAGTACAGTCGTTCCTAAAATACATCATATGTGACCCTGGATCACAAAACCAGTCACATGTCGCACGGGTATATTTGTGGCAATAGGTATGGGTCAAAATTATAGATTTTTCTTTTATGCCAAAACTCATGAGGATATTAAGTAAAGAATCATGTTCCATGAAGATATTTAGTAAATTTCCTACTGTAAATATCTAAAACATGTATTTCTGTGAGTGAATGCAGCTCAATCGTGACCATAAATGCACAACTTTAAAGGAGATTTTCTCAATGTTTCGATTTTTTTGCACCCTCAGATTCCAGATGTTCAAATAGTTGTATCTCAGCCAAATATTGTCCTATCCTAACAAACCATTCATCAATGGAAAACTTATTCATCCAGCTTTCATATGATGTATAAATCTCAATTTCAAAAAATTGGTTTTGTGGTCCAGGGTCACATTTGTCATTATTTTGGACACTCTCTCATATCTGCCTTCCATTTGCAGAAAATCCTCACACACTCGTCATCCCGAGTGGTGTTAAAGGTTCTGGAAAATGCGGCAGCTGATAACAAACGTTTTACAGTATATGTCACTGAATCACAGCCGGATTCAGCAGGGTGAGTCTTCATCTCTGGCTGACAACAAGCTCGCATTGGGAAGTTCGGATCATTTTACTGACTCGGATCTTTGAATCTCCTTCATCAAAATGAGTCATTTCGAGTCATTTCAGCAGAATGTATTTAAAATGTTACATGTTAGCCAAATTCCCCAAACACATCAAATGTTGAGCGCATTTAGAATAAGAAAAAAATTGCAATGCAAGGAAAAGGCCAAATTATAAGAAACAGAACAGAAGTCTGTCGTCTTCGGGTTCGAGTCATTCGTTCATCACGTGACAAAAGAACTAAAGACTCGGAGAGATCTAGTGAACGGCTAGTGAGTGGGTTGTTTGAGTGTTAAGGAAGCCCTGTATTGCATAATTAGACTAGTTAAGGGTCATGTATATCACACGTCCATCAGATTTGTCACTTATACACTGTATTACATCATCCGGGGGTTTCAAATGCACTTTTTCTGTTAGGAATTTTCAGTGTGAACGCACTTCTCGCACTAGTTATACTACAAAACGGCATAGAATAGTGCACAAGTATGCGGATTGGGACGCACCTAAAATAATTAATTCATTTCAAACTATCAAATCATGTGCATGTTTAATGGGTGTATTACGGGTGATATACTAAGAATGTTTGCACAAACATGTTGGATGAAAGAAACCAAAAGAAACCAAGCCATTTGGTGTACATTAGATATATATATACAGTGCAGTGGTGCTTGAAAGTTTGTGAACCCTTTGCAGAATGTGCAAAATGTTAATTATTTTAACAAAATAAGAGGGATCATACAAAATGCATGTTATTTTTTTATTTAGTACTGTCTTGGATAAGATATTTTATGTAAAAGATGTTTACATATAGTCCACAAGACAATTTTTTAAAATAAAATGAACCCCTTGATTCTTAATACTGTGTGTTGCCTGGATGATCTGTGACTGTGTTTTGTTTTGTGATGGTTGAGTCTCATGTTTGTCCTGAACAGTTAAACTGCCCAATGTTCTTCAGAAAAATCCTCCAGGTCCTGAAAGTTCTTGTTTTCCAGCATCTTTTGCATATTTGAACCCTTTCCAGCAGTGACTGTATGATTTTGAGATTCATCTTTTTACACAGGACAACTGAGGGACTCAAACAGGGCACAAGGGCACAGACACTTTTGAACGGGGTCATTTTAATAAATTCAGCTATTTCTTTTGTCTTTTGGACTATATGTAAACATCTTTTATGTGAAATATCTTATTCAGGACGGTACTAAATAAAACTTGTATTGTTAAAATTTTTCACAGATTTCGCAAGGGGTTCACAAACTTTCAAGCACAACTGTGTGTGTGTGTGTGTGTGTGTGTGTGTGTGTGTGTGTGTGTGTGTGTGTGTGTGTATATATATAAGCTTGCTATCAAAGTATGTGTGTATTTGTACATTGTTTATATAGTTTTTTATGATGCAAACATTTATGAATGTTTTTTCCTATTGTCTCTTAGTGAACTTATGGCTCAAAAACTACGCAAACTCAATATACCCGTCACAATCGTGCTTGATGCTGCAGTCGGGTAAGTGTCTTAGTTTTGTCTTTACATCAAAGCTGTCATAGAACGTCTTGACTGATTTCATTCTTGTACGACTCTGCTTACTGGTGTGTGTGTGATTGTAGGTACATCATGGAGAAGGTAGACCTGGTAATCGTGGGCGCTGAGGGCGTTGTGGAGAGTGGTGGAGTTATAAACAAGGTCAGAAATACACACACACTTGTAGTCTTGATGTTTGCAGTTGTACTGAAGGCGAGACACTACTGGGAAATCCATCTTATGCAACGCAGAAGCCGTTTTCTGTCAATGTGCGAGACTTCATAATCGCTAACAGGAAACCAACTAGAAGAATAAGAAAGTGCAGTAAACGTTAAAACTGTTTGCACTACATGTCAGTGCGTTTATAATTACGACAATACATTCAAATATCATGGTAATAAACACCAGTTTGATGTATCTAGCAGCGTAAGGAGCTGTTTTGTACAGCTTGTTTACCTTGACGCATTCGATTTACAAACGCCCGCGTCGCTCTTACGTTGTGTTTTTACTACATCATTGTCGTGTAAATGTACCCTAAGACAACTGTTTTGTATAACAAGTTTTCTGAAATGTTGTGTAAATATGCAAATGAGCCATCATCTAATTAAATATGCACTCATTTGCATACACTTCCTGAACACAAAACCTGGACATTGGATAAAAAAGTTCACAATTCTACTCGCTGGATTTTGTTCCAAAACTCCATAAATCAGAAAATACTGTCAACAGACAATAACAAATCATGTTTTTAGCAATAACATATCATAAACTATCAATACCCCTGTGTAAAAACCTTCTGAAAGTAGACAGGAATAAAGCTGTAATGTTTATTGTGAGTAAGAACTGCTGAAGTGGAGATTTCTGACTATTAATTTTTAATAGTTAAAATTAATTTTGAGAAATCCTTTAAGGATATGTATTTTAGAGGTAATCTACAGATGCAAATAGATGCTCTAATAAATGTGTGTTATGGGAGTTTTCTTTCCAATAGTCTGAAAGTCTCAAAATTGACCAGTTCCTAATAAAACAACGGTTTTGCCTATAGTGTCTTGCCTTAAAACAAAATGCATTTATTTCTTACCATTCATTGTTCAAATTATTCATTCATTCATTCATATCCTAGATCGGCACCTATCAGATGGCTGTGTGTTCGAAGGCGCACAACAAACCATTTTATGTGGTGGCAGAAAGTTTTAAGTTTGTGCGACTCTACCCTCTTAACCAGCAAGACGTACCCGATAGATTCAAGGTAATGCTGCGTTCACACCATGTCGGAATTACGAGATGACAATATGCGACGTTGAAGCTGTTCACGTCCTCGGACTGAGAATTATTCCTTTCTATGTTATCAACACCTAAAATTAATCTGCAGTGGTCACATGGTACAAGTATGAGCTCTCAGAAAATTCCCAGTTTACAAGCTGTAATTCCGAGTTCTACGAGGACATGAACGCTTTTTACAAGTTGGAATCTCGTAATTACGAAACACCTTAAAGGAGTAGTTCACTTTCAAATGAAAATTCCCCCATGATTTACTCACGCTCAAGCCATCCTAGGTGTATATGACCATCTTGTTTCAGACGAATAAAATCTGAGTCATGTTAAAAAATATCCTGTCTCTTCCAAGCTTTATAATGGCAGTGGATTCGCAACCAACAGAGTGAAGCTCAAAAACGTGCATCTATCCGTCATAAACGAACTCCACACGACTCCTGGGGTTAATAAAGGCCTTCTGAAGCAAAGCCATGCGTTTGTGTTAGAAAAATATTCATATTTAAAACTTTATAAAGTAAAATAACTAGCTTCCGGCCAAACGAACATACGGATTCGACTTAAATGGATATTTCACCGCTGGAAAGATGAATGTGTATTTAAATTGGGTCATTTATGTAATAGAAATGTGAAATTATTTTAGAAGTTGGAGCCTTCTAGACTGAGAAAAGCCAGAAAATGTATTTTTGGCTCATGTGGATGAAAGACAACAACTCCCAGAATGCACTTGCTTCGCTGCCCTACGAGGACACTCCCAAGCCACGCCCACCGGTTACAGAGGGCAGTATCGGGAGAAATGATACAGCTAGGCTACTAGTCGACTCGACACTGAAAAGACAGTGTTTTATCGTGAGATCCCCCTATGGGCGGGCTGAACACATGCGGGACGAGCTCCTCCTACTGGCTGGAGTCTCTCGCCTCTGGACTAAAAAGCCTCTGATGATGATGCTAAATGACCATTTTTGCGTCATCTGAGTTTTTTTCCCAGACACACAATACAGAAATCTCTCGTCTCAGGGGGACATGAGGGAGGGAAGCACGGCCATTCCCAAATACTACCGGGTTTCTACTGATACAAAGCTTAATACTAAACGGTGAAGTATCCCTTTAAGTGGAAAGCGCAACTTAAGCGAGTAATGCAACGTACCGCTGATATTTACGCTACGCCATGACGCACTACGCTACTTCTGACATCATAAGTTGCGCTTTATACGCAAGTAGACTCATTTTTGGCCATTTGTCCGGAAGCTAGAATTTTACTTGACTTTATTTTACAAAATGTTAAGGCCAGACAAGTAGTTTTTTAAGGCTTGGTTTGTAGGGAATTACAAACCTGCGCACATATATTCAAACGCGCATACCAATAGACTGAACTCGTAATAGGCATGTGCACGCCATCAGCGTTCTCACAGGTTTCGTGTTTAAAGTCTGTGTAGAGTTTCCTGTTAGAACGGTGTCGTGTTAGCGGCCCCTAAGTTAATAACTAATGATCGTTGCGACGGAAGTGAATCAATCAAATTAACTTTAGCTGGAAAATAACTTTATTCAAGAACTGCTATAAAGCCAAAACAATCTCTGTTACTTTAAACTATCCTTGTATCTCTGTGAAGCCGCTTTGGAACAATCTACATTGTTAAAAGCGCTATATAAATGAAGATGACTTGACTACTTTGTAACATGTTAAATATGAATATTTTTCTTACACAAACGCATGGCTTTGCTTCAGAAGGCCTTTATTAACCCCAGGAGCCGCGTGGAGTTCGTTTATGACGGATAGATGCACGTTTTTGAGCTTCACTCTGTTGGTTGTGATCCACTGCCATTATAAAGCGTTGAAGAGCCAGGATATTTTTTTAATATAACTCAGATTGTATTCGTCTGAAAGAAGAATGTCATGTACACTTAGGATGGCTTGACGGTGAGTAAATCATGGGGGAATTTTAATTTTAGTTTAAACAGAGTTCCACTTATTATACATAAATAGGTCCATAATATCTCTTTCTGTGCGTGTTTCAGTATAAAGCAGATATCCTGAAAACAGTGGATCTCAGCCAGGAGCACCCGCTGATCGACTACACCCCCCCGTCCCTCATCACGTTACTCTTCACTGACCTCGGGGTGCTGACGCCCTCTGCCGTCAGTGACGAGCTCATCAAGCTATACCTGTGATCAGCACTCTTCAGAGAGCATTTCGATCATTGCTCAAGTGTAAAGATTTCAGACGCACCGAAAACTGAAAGATCCTGGATTTAAGATTAAATTATCTGGTTGAAATGATTCTCATGTGCTTCATTTAGAAAACTCACATGCTGTATTTATAAAACGGTTACATTTATTTTTAAACGACTTCATACATTTACACATCATTAGAAACTTGTTCTGTCATGCTGAGGTAATGAGGATAAAATAGGATCTATATGATATTAAATATCAGGTTTCTCAGAGCTATGAATAGTATAATAGGGATGCACACAATATATCGGCCACCTCATCGTTATCGGCCCGATAAGAAAATCTGGCCGATATATTAAAGCCAATAAATAATGTGTTATTTCCTTTAGCTGAGACACTTCAGATGTGCAGTTCAACATGATGGTTTTACATTGCTTGAAATATGATTGAAATCACTTCAAAAAAGGAAAATAGTTTAGTGCAACAAGTCTGTCATATAGGCGACATAAAATTATAATGAGAACATCATAATAGTGTACTTGAATCATGGCTTTTACAGGTGAGACTTTTGTTTTTCTAATCAGACTCTCAAATGATATAAAAAGTTAGATTTATTTGCCAATATATCGGTTATCGGCTTTCAAATGTAAAGAATTATCGGTATCAGCGGCATATCGGGGCATCCCTAATTTATAAGGTGACATGCACGATTGTTTGATGCTAAAATACTTGCTATATGTGTATTAATCATATGCAGAGACGATTATAAGCAGGTTAGTTTACTTCATTGAATTTAGTCATAAACAAGTGCTAAAGCCAATAGTTTGTTTTATATATATACACAGTGACTTGGAATGCATTTCAAAAAAGAAATTGCCAATAGATGCTAAAATAATTTATGGTGGCTTCTGGGAAAACATGCAGTCTGACAAATGAGGTTATAAACCACATTATACACTTACTGTATCTGTTGACAAATCTTGCAGTTTGGATAAAAATTTTCAAAAACGTACATAAATTAGTATCGTAATGGGCAACAGACGTTTAAACCATCCTCGTAATCATTAACAATGATACGAAAAACAGAGCATTGGCAGTTTTATATAACTCGCACTACATGTATACATTAGCATTAGCGTCTTGTGGGAGAGACGAGCGGACGTTCATCTGAATAGCAGTGGCTTCTTTAAGGTAAGTTTTCCTCAGGATGGTCCATGAGAGACTTTATCCAGCTGGTCCCGTTGATCAGTTTGGTGGTTGCAATGATGTACTCAGTCCCAGAGTCTTCCATGTTAGACAAGAAGCGCAGAGCAGCGATTTCAGCATACGTCACACCGCCGAGGAAGAAGACCAGGGTGGTTCTGTTTTCTCCTGGCTGACCTACAGATCAAAGAGAAGGCAATCAACAATAACCGTGAGAAATAGTACAACCATATGCATGAAGACTTGGAAGTGTTTATTTCCCCAAATGTATTTACATAGCACTTTCACAATACACATGGTTTCAAAGTGGCTTTACAGAGAAATGTTAATTATTGAGCTAAGTTCACATACTTGTTTCTCTGAAAGACACTTCTACAGTCAGTTATTTTACTTTGAAATGTGTGTTTCCAGGCTGGAATGTGTGTTATTGTTTTGATCTGTGATATTGCTCGTTGCCAATTTGCCTAATTTCATTGTCCATTGCGCTCGTTACTGTTGCGTGTGCTTAAACTGGCAACTCGAGTGAGCGTCGAGTCTGAGGAGGCGGGAGAAACGACGATCTCCGGTATTTTGGATTGGACTGCAGTACCTGTTTCGACCACTAGTTGTCATTCTTACAGACTGCACCTTTAATAATGTGATGCTGATCGCTTACGCTTCTTGTGAAGGCCCGTGGGAACCTGCTGTCGTTCCTCAAAGTGTGGTCCGGGCAGGATCTTCAGCACCTCCTCGATGCTCCTCCAGCCGGGCCGGGCCAGAACCTGAGTCAGGCGCACACTGAGCGGGGCGTAGCCGCTGTACACGTACGAGATGTCGTTCGGGTTCTGAGGGACAGTGAACTCACATTAAACACTCCCAAAAGCATGAGCAACACGGACAGCCTTGGAAGAGCCACCGTCAACTCACAATGTGTGTGTGTGTGTGTGTGTGTGTGAGTGAGTGAGTGTATATACACACATATATTTGTTTAAATTACATCTGTTTGTTTGCGCCTGAAAAAAGCAACATTAGCTCAACTTTACTGAGTTAAGGTTAGGGTTAGGTTCAATACTCAGTTTGGGTCTGGCCTATTTTCAGTTATATAGAAACACTGAACCATACTGAAAATGAGTAGCAGGACAAACCTGTTCATTGGCGTCCTCCATCCACAGTTTGAGTGTTTTCCTGATTGTGGGGTAGTTGTTTCTCATAGTGCTTTGAGGTTTGAGTAACCCAACCTTTTCCAAGTTCTTGAGGGTCAGAATGTGCTCGTATCCATACGTCTAAACCAACAAAGCACATACATGTTTTTTTAAAACATTAAATTGTCTTAGGGGCCTCTCAGATTTAATCAAAAATATCTTAATTTGTATTCCGAAGATGAACGAAAGTCTTACGGCGTTGGAACAACATGAGGGAGAGTAATTACTGACAGAACTTTCATTTTTGGGTAAACTAACCCTTTAAGGGCCTTAATGTGATTGGTTATAAAGGCACATGTGATCCAAGTTGACCGTTATGCATTCACAAATAAAAGTGAGTGGTACCTGAAGGATCTCCTTCTTATAGTAGTCGAGGACTTTCTGTTTGAGGCCGTTGTTGCAGACGGACTGCATACACACCAGCCGCAGGATCTTAATCAGCGGGTCTTTTTGAGCAATGCAGTCTTCTATATACGTGCTGACCTGAGAGTAAAATCACACATGATCATATCAGTGACGAGAAACACATTGAAACAAACCTTATATATATTCAGTTCCCAGAGAATTTAAAAAAAGTACAATGTTAAAAATGTATTATTTTATCATATTTTCTAAGATCTTGTATGTTCAACTTCATTCTTTTCTGTTCGAACAATAATGAGTGCAGAGATGTTTATCATAGTTATACTAATAATGCTTTCATTTATAAAAAAAAAAAAAAGTGCATGTTCCCTCATACAAGTCACCATGAAATCAAAATTGACAATTCTTTAAGGAATGTTGAAGTATTTATTATAAATGTATTGATGCATATCATTACTGTTTTAAATCTTGAATCAGAATAATATCATCTCTTCTCTGATGATGAGGGCGGGGCAACCTGTCACTCACATGAGATCCACCAATAGCAAACCACAACCATCCAATCAATTCCCCACAGACAAAATCAAGCCCCACCCACATTTGTTCTTGTTCCAGAAGCGTTTCACTCGCATTTCAACTGAATATCGACTGTTTACTATTGTTTTTTTTAGAGCTGCTTTATCACAGAATTGAACTCTGTTTGCATCACTGAATCATGATTCTCCTGTTATCAATGTAAAGCTGCTTTGAAACAATCTGTATTGTATAAAGCGCTGTATAAATAAAGGTGACTTGACAATAGGGGGGGGGAAATGATCGCAACTTGCGTTTTACACCAGCTTTAGGTGACATTGCCTTTATATTGGAGTCATAAAGAAAACAAGGCACCTTGTCTGTGTCCACTCCAGTCATAAACTCTTGTTCAACCGTCAGACTCTCAAAGAAGGCTTCTGAGACTGAAACACAGGAAACAATTCATTGAGTTCTTGAACTGGTATTAATGTGAACTCACACCAGGTCCCATAATATTATCATTCACCACAGACCACAGTTTCAACTCCTTTAAACACCTTTACAGGAAAAAACACTTACAATGCAAGCCTAACAACACCGTGAAGGTTCAAAATGTGCAACTCACCATATTATTTAATATTGGGTCAAATTTATCTGAATTCTAAACATTTAATTATCTAAATAAATAAATTTTATATTTATTGGCCACTGCAAACAATATTATCATTTAATGTAATCATAGAATATGAAACATTTTCTCTAAATGCTAATTCTTGATATCAGCAAAAGATTGATTACTTGCAGTAGAAATTCTAAAAAAATAAAATTCATTCATAGCATTAGAAATTCCACTTGACTGATTAACCCAATCTTCATTAATCCTGTAAGTTTACAGGTTAAAGTTCATTGCACTAAAGGGAAAAAAAAAGGCCATGTTTTTAAATATGTCTATAGTTAAAATTAAATTTAAGATCTCAGCAATTCTGTTTTCACTAGTAATAACAGCTATATTTAATGTAAGGCCATTGATTGTTATTAGCTGGTAATTCTACATTACTAGTCAGAGTCCCCTTTACTGACAAATAGTATTTAGTATTAAAATAAACATACAATGTCAATGTATTAGAAGAATTGCATTTAAGATCTGCAAATTAATTTTCACATGTTGGATTCAGTACGTCAGACATCTAAAAATGTATTAAAGATATCATTACAGTGAAAAGTATTTTAGTATTTCTAAAAATGAAATGAAATAAATAAAAAGCTTTATTACACATGACATATCTCAAATTAAAATGACCACCAATGAAAAACTAATTACAGATAAAAAATTAAAATAAAACATTTTAGGACATTTGCACTATTCACAACGTAGTTATTGACTGATTTTTTTGATTTTTTAGAAAGGAGTTAATAACTCGACATCTGTAACAGCATTTGTGAGATGATTGAAACTGTAAAATGAACTGTAAAATTTTGCAGTCTGTCATATCAATACGTTTTAATTAATAGAAAAATCTTCCACAAAACATTTAAAAACTGATCTGTATTTTCTTATGTAATAATTCCATTGTTGATATCAGGAATTGTTACAACCTATTCATAATAATTGAGATTCTGCAAATGATTAAATGTTAAAATGGTTTGCTATAATGGGCAAGAGTTTTTACAATGTGTTTTCCCTGCACACTCACAGGTGCTGTTTGGTAAACCCACTGTAAGCTGAACTGCACCTGCATTCAAATAAATATTTGCATCTTTGTAGACTAACGATGAAAAGTATTCATCAGAAATGAGATTTGTTAAATCTTTCCAGCCCGCTTTCCTGCTAAAATGCGTATGAGGGACGAGTTGTAGTTGTTGTCTATGCTCACTGACAGCGGTCCACAGACCTCAAAATATTGCTTTCATTTCTGAACGCATGAATGATTGGTCTCAGACTCACTGGTTATGTCCTTGACGAGTTCAGCGATGGAGGTGTGATTCGCCAGTGAGCTGCGAGCCGCCTGCATGTGGGGCAACTGGGAAACAAACTGTTTAATCTCCCCAACAGTTTTTGCATTGTGTCGTTCCTATCAGAGACGAGAGAACCAGCTTAACTTCTGCTCATAAAGGGGGCATTTACTTGCTCAAAAATACAGTAAAAACTGTAATATTGTGAAATATTATTACGGTTTAAAATAACTATAATAAATAATATATATAAATAAATAAAAATATTTTAAAATTTAATTAATTCTTGTGATCAAAGCTGAATCTTCAGCATCATTACTCCAGTCTTCAGTGTCACATGATCCTTCAGAAATCATTCTAATATGATGATTTACTGCTCAATTATCATCGGTGCTCAATTATTAATACTTGTTCTTATTATTATCAATGTTGAAAACAGATTTTGCTGCTTAGGGTTTTTTGTGAAAACTGTTTAAAAAAAAAAACAGGATTCTTTGATGAATAGAAATATGAAAAGAACAGCATGCATATGAAATAGAAATTGCATATAATAAATGTTTTTACTGTCACTTGAATCAATTTAATGCTTCCTTGTTGAATTAAAGTATTTATTTCTGTTTTTAAAAAAAAGACTGTAGTTACTCCAAATGTTTAAATGGTAGTTTATCACGGTTTCCACAGAAATATGAAGCAGCTCAACTGTTTTCAACACTGATAATAATCATAAATGTTTCCTGAGCATCAAAACATCATTTTAGAATGATTTCTGAAGGATCATGTGACACTGAAGACTGGAGTATTTCAGCTTTGATCACAGGAATAAATCACATTTTAACAAATATTCACACAGAAAACAATTCTTATAAATTGTAACACAATATTACAGTAAACTTCATCAAATAGACTTCTTTCTAAAACAATCTTTTGAGCAACAGTGCATTTATTTTACATCAGTTTCTGCTTCACAAAAGCAGCACAAACCTCGAACGCGGCTGATATGATCTTGGCTTTCTTGCTGAGAGCCGCGCCGACAGCATTGAAGTTCTTGTCACGTATTTCGGCGTAAAGCTCCTCGGCTGAGTTGAGCTGCAGTTTTTTGGGCTCAGTGGGAAGATCTTTCCCACCTTCTCCCTGTTTCTTCTGCGCAAACTTCTCAGGAGGAAGCTTCACATAACCTGTCAAAGCAACCAAGGTATGAGCAAACGAGAGCTTACAGTCTTTAAATCATGTACTTCTAAAGTCTTTATTTCGTGTCTGCACACATTCTTAAACTCATTTACCATTGGTGATGCCATAGATCTCATCGATAAGACCCTCGTAAGTAAGTTGAGTGGCTAATGGTGTCAGCAAGTCCACGTTACGATCCAACAGGAGAAGTGTGTCGAAAACAGGCAGGATTTGAGCATGACCTGCAAACTCTCTCTTCATCCGCAGCATCATGTTGGCCACATGCTGAGACACACAGCACAATGCCAGAATGCATCATCAAAGTGAAACAAATAAATAAAATAACATCTTTTTATACATGAAATGGAAAACAAAATTGTGTTTACCAAGCTACTACAA
Organism: Leuciscus idus; assembly: GCA_021554675.1. Taxonomy (NCBI): domain Eukaryota; kingdom Metazoa; phylum Chordata; class Actinopteri; order Cypriniformes; family Leuciscidae; genus Leuciscus; species Leuciscus idus. The sequence goes on from CM038624.1 coordinate 3,991,228, forward strand.
ATTAGGATGGAGGCTCGTTTCCGCCACAGAATAAACACAAAGAAGGTAATTGCGACTTTTTTTTTTATCTCACAATCTCGCCATTCAGATTTTTTTTTTTTTATTGTGAGATATAAATGCACAATTGCGAGTTATGACGTAAAGATGAGAGATATAAAGTCGCAATTGCGAACTGAGAAAATGTATAAAAGTTTATATCGCGCAATTGAAAAAAAAAGTCAGAATTGCGAGTTTCTTACAATTGCGAGAAAAAAAGTCAGAATTATGAGTTTCTTACAATTGCAGAAAATGTCAGAATTGTGGGATATAAACTCACAATTGCAAGAAAAAAGTCAGAATTGAGGGATATAAACTCACAATTGCAAGAAAAAAAGTTCGAATTGTGAGTTTATATCTCGCAAATGAGAAAAAAGTCAGAATTGTGGGATATAAACTCACAATTGCAAGAAAAAAGTCAGAATTGTGGGATATAAACTCACAATTGCAAGAAAAAAATCAGAATTGTGGGATATAAACTCACAATTGCAAGAAAAAAAGTCAGAATTGTGGGATATAAACTCACAATTGCAAGAAAAAAGTCAGAATTGTGGGATATAAACTCACAATTGCAAGAAAAAAGTCAGAATTGAGGGATATAAACTCACAATTGCAAGAAAAAAAGTCAGAATTGTGAGTTTATATCTCACAAATGAGAAAAAAGTCAGAATTGTGGGATATAAACTCACAATTGCAAGAAAAAAGTCAGAATTGTGGGATATTAACTTACAATTGCAAGAAAAAAGTCAGAATTGTGGGATATAAACTCACAATTGCAAGAAAAAAAGTCAGACTTGTGGGATATAAACTCACAATTGCAAGAAAAAAGTCAAAATTGTGGGATATAAACTCACAATTGCAAGAAAAAAAGTCAGAATTGTGGGATATAAACTCACAATTGCAAGAAAAAAAGTCAGAATGGTGAGTTTATATCTCGCAATTGAGAAAAAAGTCAGAATTGTGGGATAAAGTCAGAAATACATTATTATTTTATTCTGTGGAAACAAACTTCCATAAATATGCATCACTGAGATGCTAGAAATGACGTTTGCGAGATTCATGGAGTCAAATGTTGGAAAAGAGCAGCCAAGATGGCGAAGTTGACACGAATGCTTTTCTACTCACCCTTGCACACTCTCCTTTGCCAAAGATCTGCGGTATCGTCCCGTAAAGCGCTTGCAAAGTCATGAGGCCCTTGGCAGCGTGATACAGGCTTGTCTGATCATTCTCTAAATAACACTCCTTCACAAAAGAAAAAAACAAGTTACATAAACATTACTCATGGATATGTCTGCTATATATTGCATATAAAACAGGATCATATCACACACTTTTATTTTTTCCCTGAGTACAGAAAATCTGGGATAGATTTACATTAGATCTCCCGAGATAAGGACATTTTTTGATGCGTAATTTCTAATGATTATGATTAAAGAACAGAACAAATATGACATACCTTTGCTGTTGTAAAGTCACACATTTTAGAATGAGACATTTTTGTAGCTTAGCTTTACTAAATCATGTTTTTGAATATGGTGTCTAAAAATCAAAATAACACAAAGTCCAACTCTGCTTAAAAAAACAAATAAATAACAGACGATTCAATTGTACATATCAGAATATCCACAAGAAGAACTCAATTGTTCATAATATAATCCCATATGGCTGAATATGCCCATCAGAGACAGTATTTTGCATCCATGGATGTTTATAGCCAAAATCTGACTAACCCTGATCTGATATGAACATAAACCCAGAATATATGTGGCATTAAAGGGGTGGTTGATTATAATTTCACTCTTCTAACTTTAGTTAGTGTGTAATGTTGCTGTTTGAGCATAAACAACATCTGCAAAGTTACAACGCTCAAAGTTCAAAGCAAATGGAGATATTTGCTTTTAAAGAAATTGCTTTTTAAGGACTACAACAAACGGCTGGTAGAGACTACACAACATTCCTCCCGGGTTAGTGACATCACCGACCCTAGAATTTACATAAACCCCTCCCCCGGAACATGATTTATAGATTATCAGGACAGAATATGCTAATCAATGACTAGAAGATAACTACACATCAGCTACATAAATTCATCAACTAACCATTCAGAAATGTCCTGTTGCTTCTATATGTTGTCACTTCTTCTTGAGTCTCTCCATCATTGTCTGACTCCGGTTTGAACATAAAAGGCTAAAAGTTTTTGAAATTTCCAGTGCATGTGTGTGTGAGGTAATCGAAGCTGCTAAGAACGAGCTGTTGAAGCTCCGCCCCCTGTGCCGGGAGCAGCAGCTCATTTGCATTTAAAGGGACAGACACAAAAACGGTGCGTTTTTCCTCACCCTCAAAAAGTGACACCTTTAACATGCTATATAAAAATATCTGTGGGGTATTTTGAGCTAAATCTTCACATACACACTCTGGGGACATCAGAGAATTATTTTACATCTTATACCACCCCTTTAAGACATTGTCTTACCCTAAATGAACTCTCAGACTCCATGGAAAGAAGGTCTCCATCATAAGGTATAAGGTCCAGAATGTACTCATCGATGTTTGTGAAAGAGTTAAGAACCCCTTTCTCCTTCAGCCGCTGCTCACACAGGAGACTCCGGCGAGGCACGAACAGAATGTGGAAATCTCTGGGCTGTAATTTATCCTCACTGCAATGCAAATATTACCATCAGTATCATCAGCGAGGCAGCATTACAATCACTATGACTGCCAGCAAACACTAGAACTAATAAAAACATCTGTTATGAAAGTTATTGTGGGAGCACCTATTGTCTCAAATAGAAAGTCAGCACATTTTATGAAAAGTTCATAATACGCTCTTTAAAATAAATAGTTTTGCTCTTTATAGAAATGAGACTTACCTTGCAACATTTTCTGCAATGATGTCCATCAATTCCAACCTCGGTCGGACAAAAAAGACAATATTCTTGACGGCAGCGGATGGTATACGACCCCCTTTGAGAGTGAACATTTTCTCGACCTCATGTTCCTTTTTAATAAATTAGATTCAGACAATCACCTTCTTGACAAGGAATAGAATTATATTTAAACCATGTAAATGGTAAGTAAAATGTAAAGGGCAAACGTCACCAGTGTTTTTGAAATGATATACATATAGACAGTATACAGTGAGGAAAATAAGTATTTGAACACCCTGCTATTTTGCAAGTTCTCCCACTTGGAAATCATGGAGGGGTCTGAAATTGTCATTGTAGGTGCATGTCCACTGTGAGAGACATAATCAAAAAAAAAAATTCCAGAAATCACAATATATGATTTTTTTAACTATTTATTTGTATGATACAGCTGCAAATAAGTATTTGAACACCTGTCTATCAGCTAGAATTCTGACCCTCAAAGACCTGTTAGTCTGCCTTTAAAATGTCCACCTCCACTCCATTTATTATCCTAAATTAGATGCACCTGTTTGAGGTCGTTAGCTGCATAAAGACACCTGTCCACCCCATACAATCAGTAAGAATCCAACTACTAACATGGCCAAGACCAAAGAGCTGTCCAAAGACACTAGAGACAAAATTGTACACCTCCACAAGGCTGGAAAGGGCTACGGGGAAATTGCCAAGCAGCTTGGTGAAAAAAGGTCCACTGTTGGAGCAATCATTAGAAAATGGAAGAAGCTAAACATGACTGTCAATCTCCCTCGGACTGGGGCTCCATGCAAGATCTCACCTCGTGGGGTCTCAATGATCCTAAGAAAGGTGAGAAATCAGCCCAGAACTACACGGGAGGAGCTGGTCAATGACCTGAAAAGAGCTGGGACCACCGTTTCCAAGGTTACTGTTGGTAATACACTAAGACATCATGGTTTGAAATCATGCATGGCACGGAAGGTTCCCCTGCTTAAACCAGCACATGTCAAGGCCCGTCTTAAGTTTGGCAATGACCATTTGGATGATCCAGAGGAGTCATGGGAGAAAGTCATGTGGTCAGATGAGACCAAAATAGAACTTTTTGGTCATAATTCCAATAAACGTGTTTGGAGGAAGAAGAATGATGAGTACCATCCCAAGAACACCATCCCTACTGTGAAGCATGGGGGTGGTAGCATCATGCTTTGGGGGTGTTTTTCTGCACATGGGACAGGGCGACTGCACTGTATTAAGGAGAGGATGACCGGGGCCATGTATTGTGAGATTTTGGGGAACAACCTCCTTCCCTCAGTTAGAGCATTGAAGATGGGTCGAGGCTGGGTCTTCCAACATGACAATGACCCGAAGCACACAGCCAGGATAACCAAGGAGTGGCTCTGTAAGAAGCATATCAAGGTTCTGGTGTGGCCTAGCCAGTCTCCAGACCTAAACCCAATAGAGAATCTTTGGAGGGAGCTCAAACTCCGTGTTTCTCAGTGACAGCCCAGAAACCTGACTGATCTAGAGAAGATCTGTGTGGAGGAGTGGGCCAAAATCCCTCCTGCAGTGTGTGCAAACCTGGTGAAAAACTACAAGAAACGTTTGACCTCTGTAATTGCAAACAAAGGCTACTGTACCAAATATTAACATTGATTTTTCTCAGGTGTTCAAATACTTATTTGCAGCTGTATCATACAAATAAATAGTTAAAAAATCATACATTGTGATTTCTGGATTTTTTTTTTTTTTGA